>CM066328.1:431043340-431138340 GCA_033807585.1 Hydrophis major
TCAAGCCAGAGAGAGCAAGCTGCCGTTGTCTTGCTTCTTTTATGGTGCTATTACAACCACTCCCTTAATTACATTCCTACAGTTAAAGTTGCAGACACTTTAACTAATAAACTATGATGACATATTTATTATTTTACCTAAACCAGTTAGGGTAAACAATGTTATCCCTAACAGTTTTTGGTGTCTTTCTGGGCTGGGTAGTTTCCTTGCTGACGTTTCATGACCAAACGGTGTAACATCCTCAGTGCTAGGAGGGGGGAGAAGAGGAGGAGGAGGAGGAGGAGGAGGAAGAGGACTGTGAAGTCCTTGGTGCTCTCTGAGCTTGCTGGTTTTCTTGCAGACGTTTCATAACCCCATTAGATAACATCATCAGTGCTAGAAGGAGAGAGAGGGAGGCGAAGGACCATGGGAGCTTGCAGACGTTTCTTTGCAGACGTTTCATGACTCAACTAGCTAACATCATCAGTGCAAGTAATTGAACGTTGGTAACAAAACGCTGGCAAGGAAACCACCCAGCTCAGAGAGCACCAGGGACCCCACAGTCTCAACACCTGCTTTGTAGGGCATTTAATACATTTATTATATTAAATGCTATTTGTTTAATACATTTATTCATTGTACACTGCCCATTGCATCCCGGAGCGATTAGATTCACAACTTTCTTTAGCTGCGTCAGATAAAAATTCATTCTTCAACAGGGGGTGACGTCCCTCACTTATGCCTTACATAGGTGGGTTTATTTAGGTGTACGGGTAATCCTCGACTTAACAACGGCTCATTTCGTGACCCTCCATTGTCCGTCGGCAACAGCACTGAAAACACGTGAGTCGTGACCGGTTTTTCACACTTAGGACCAGGGCAAGCATCCCCGTGATCCAAATTTGGGCGCTCAGCAACGGTCTCATATTTACGATGGTCACAGTGCCCCAGCAAGGTCATCTGATCCCTTTTTGCGTCCTTCTGACCAGCCAATTCAAGGGGGAAGCCGGATTCACTTAATGACCGTATGACCACTGCAGTGATTCATTTAATAACGGTGGCAAGAAAGGACGTAAAATGGGGCAGGGTAAATTCTGTGCTCAGTTGTGGTTGACCACCTGTGTATCCAATAATAATAATAATAATAATAATAATAATAATAATAATAATAATAATAATAATAATAGTAGTAGTAGTAGTAGTAACCTGACCCAAAGCTGACCAAAAACTTACTTGGAATTGGCTAAAATCAGGAATATCGAAAAAAAGAAACTGAAGGCTTTATTTTGGTTACTCAAGAACAAGCCTTAGCCACAAATTACATGAAGGCAAAGATTCACCATGTCAGCACCAACAGCAAATGCCGCCTCTGTAATGAGAAAGAGTTGACCATTTAATCAGTGGGTACAACAAAGAGTTGACCATTTAATCAGTGGGTACAGTTGCTAAAATCATTCACTGGAAACTGCCAAAAGTTTGGATTTGAGTTATAGTAACAACTACTGGGACCATCAGGTTGGGAAGGTTCTGGAGAATGACAACACACCTGACGTAACAGTAGTTGAGAAGAAAAGAGTTTGTGGTTCATTGACATTGCAACACCTGGCGATGCACGAATTCTAGGCACGGCCCAAGAAAAAAAAAATCACCAAGTATCGGGACTTGCAAATTGAAGTTGAGCGACTTTGGAAAAAGAAACCGTGTGTTTATCCCCATTGGAATTGGAGCCCTTGGAGCCATACCTAAAGGGCCGCCTCACTATTTGGAAATGCTGAATTTATCAGACTTGAATACCCAGATTCTACAAAAAAAACACCCTACGTGGAACAGCTTATATCCTCCGACGCTACCTGAACAGTTCCTAGGTCCTCAGTTAGGACTCGAGCTGTTGAACTATCGACCAGCCATGAATCTCACTAAAGATTTAATAACAACAACAATAATAATAACAATAACAACAATTTTTTTTTTTACAAATAGCTCAAGGTGGTAGACATGCCTAATCCTCCTTCCTGCCTTTCTCCTCCTCTTCCCCTCCTCCTCCTTCATAAACCCCATTCCTTTCTAGCACTGATGACGTTACCTAGTTGGGTCATGAAATGTCTGCCAGAAAACCACCCAGCTCAGAGAGCACCAAGGACCCCACCCTCCTCCTCCACCACCACCACCTCCACAATCCTGTGAGGTTGGGCCGGGCTGAGAAAGAAGGACTGGCCCAAAAATCAGCCAGCCGGCTTTCCTGCCTAAGGCAGGATTAGAACTCAGACCCACTTTCTAGCACGGAGGCCTGGGCTTGCTCACAAGGCAGCTTAGAGATGCCTGTCAAAAAGGCCGAACTCGGCAGCAATCTTGACCCGCAAAATGTTTGTGTCGTTGTTTTTTCCAGCCGTCGAAATGAATTGTGTCTTAGCAAGAATGGCCAACCCGGGCAAGTTTAAGACCTGTGGACTTCAAGCATGGCTGGCTGGGGAATTCTGGGAGTTGAAGTCCACCGGTTTTAAACTTGCCCCTGCAACAAAGACTCCATCTGGTTCTCTTTGTCTCTCTCTTTCTCTTTCTCTTTCTTTCTCTCTCCCTATGTCTCTTTTCTCCCTTCTCTCTTTCCTTTCCCTCTTTCCCTCTTTCCCTTTTCTTTCTTGCGTTCTCTCCCTCTCTCTTTCTCTTTCTTTCTCTCTCCTCTTTCTCTTTCTTTCTCTTTCTCCCCCTATATCTCCCTTCTCTTTCTCTTTCCCTCTCTTTCTCTTTCCCTTTCTCTTCTCAGTTTTTTTCCTTCTCTCTTTTTCTTGCTTTCTCCCTCTTTTTCTTTTTCTTTCTCTCCTTCACTCCCTTTTTCTGTTTCTCTTTCTTTCTCTCTCCATTTCTCCTTCTCTTCTCCCTTTCTCTCTTTCTCTCTCTTTTTCTCTCTGTACCTTTCTCTCTTTCTTTCCCTCTTTTTCTTTCTGTTTCCCTGCTTCCTGCTCTCTTTCTTACTCACTCACAACAACCCTAACCCTAAACCTCACAACCAAACACAGTGTTGTAGCCCATCTGGGAGCAACATGGGATTATTTCCTTGGCAAGGCCTCCGGCTCTTCTAAATAAATCGAGGAGGCAAGGCATGTGTTGGGGGATTCCTGGCCAGAAACATGATCCCGCTGCCTCCCCCTCCCTGTGCCCCCCCTCCCCCCCACCCCTCCCCCCACTCTCCAACCTATTCATCTAAATATTGCAGGGGTATTTTAAACTAGCAACAGCTGACATCGAGTGTGACAGAGGCTGTCATGCAGGAACGTGTCCGTGCCTCTGTTTTTGTGTGTCTGTGTGTGTGTGTGTTTCAGGGAAAATGTTGGACTTGGCTGAGGAACAGAAGTACTTAATTTCAAAAAAGGTAAACAATGGCTTTGATGACCAACAAATGGATTTTACTTCCAGCTCTTAGTTTTCTTTCAAACCCTTGGTTGTCCCATTATTTCTCTTTTCTTTTCCTTCCTTCCTTCCTTCCTTCCTTCCTTCCTTCCTTCCTTCCTTCCTTCCTTCCTTCCTTCCATCCATCCATCCTCTCTCTCTTTCTTACTTTCTATCCCTTCTTATCTCTCTCCCTCTTCCTTCCTTATCTGTCCCTCACCCCTCTTTCCTTCCTTTTTTCCCTCCTTCCCTCCCTCCCTGCCTTCCACCCACCCATCCCCCTTCTCCTTTCCTATCTATCATCTATCTATCTATTTATCTCTCTCTCTTTCCTCTTTCTTTCTATCCCTCCTGTCTCTTTTTTCCTTCCTTCCTTCCTTCCTTCCTTCCTTCCTTCCTTCCTTCCTTCCTTCCTTCCTTCCTTTCTTTCTTCCTTTCTTCCTTTCTTTCCCTCCCTCCCATCCATCCATCCCCCCTCTCCTTTCCTATCTATCTATCTATCTATCTATCTATCTATCTATCTATCTATCTATCTATCTATCTATCCTCTTTCTTTCTTTCTTTCTTTCTTTCTTTCTTTCTTTCTTTCTTTCTTTCTTTCTTTCTTTCTTTCTTCTTTCCCTCCCCATCTCTCTTTCTTTCTATCCCTCCCTCCCTTTCCTTCCTTCCTTCCTTCCTTCCTTCCTTCCTTCCTTCCTTCCTTCCTTCCTTCCTTCCTTCCTTCCTTCTTTCCTCCCTTTCTTCCCAGTGAAATGACTTTGCCTGAGACACAGGGACTGATCCGTGATGTGGATTTTTCAAGTTGGCGTCCAACATGTGTAGCCAGCCTTTCCCTAGATGGGGATCATCTGGAGAGGCCAAACTCCGCTGGACCCAGAATTCCCAGCCAGCTCACTGGCTGGCCTGCTGGGAAAACTGGGAGCTGTAACTCAAAACACTGGACTCCCTCACATATCCCAGAAGAAGCCGGAAAGAAGTTGTGGGGTCGTGTGATTGAGCCAGCTTCCTGCACACCAATCCCAGTCCATTGTTTCTCAACTTTGACTTCTTTAGGATATAAAGACTTCAACTCCCAGCATTCATTCTGGCTGGGGAATTCTGGGAGTTGAAGTCCCACTTATCTCAACACTTCTGAGGTTGAAAAACAGTACAGATACGGTAGTTACCCCCCCCCCCCTCCATTTACGATCACAATCGAGCCCCAAACTTTCGCCGCTAAGCAAGAAATTTGTTAAATGAATTCTCCCTCACTTTATGGCCTTTTTTGCCACAGTGGTTAAATGAGTCACTGCACGTGTTAAGTTAGGAAAAACCATTGTTAAGTGAATCTGGCTCCCCACCCCCACATTTGTCTTGCCTGTCAGAAGGTCACTAAATGGGATCCCGGGACACTGCATCCATCATAAATATGAGTCAATGGCCAAGTATCTGAATTTTGATCAGGGAGGTGCTGCCAAAGTCGTAACACTGAAAAATAGTGAAAAGTCACTTTTTTTCCAGTGCCATTGTAACTTTGAACTGTCACTAAAAAAAATAAAGCCTTAGTAAGGCCACACCTAGAGTTCTGCATCCAGTTTTGGTCATCAAAGATGTTGAGATTCTAGAAAAGTGCAGAGAAGAGGATAAAACATACGAAGAACGGTTGCAGGAACTGGGCCTGGCTAGTCTAGGGAAGAGAAGGACCAGGGGAGACAGGAGAGCATCTTCCAATATCTGAGGGGCTGCCCCAGAGAGGAGGAAGGGGTCAAGCTATTTTCCAAAACAAAAGGAAGGGAAGGAAGGAAGATAAGAGAAAGAAAGGAAGATGAGAGAGAAAGGAAAGAAAGATGAGAGAGAGAAAGAAAGGAAAGAAAGAAAAACGAGAGAGAGAAAGACAAGAAAGACAAGAAAGAAAGGAAAGAAAGGAAAGAAAGAAAGAAAGAAAGAAAGAAAGAAAGAAAGAAAGAAAGAAAGAAAGAAAGAAAGAAAGAAAGACATCTGAGGAAGCCATGGATGGACAGAAGATTTGTCTAGCTTAAGGAAAAGAAGGATGGGATGACATGATATCATCTTCCAATATCTCAGGGTCTGCCACAAAGAAAAGATGTCAAAAAGATGCTGGGACTCTGGAAAGAGTGCAGAGAAGAGCAACCAGGATGATGAGGGGACTGGAGGCTAAAATATACAACGAACGGTTGCAGGAACTGGGCCTGGCTGGTCTAGGGAAGAGAAGGACCAGGAAAGACATGATATCAGTCTTCCAATACTTGAGGGGCTACTCCAGAGAAGAGGAAGGGGTCAAGCTATTTTCTAAAGCCCCCAAAGGCCAGACAAGGAATAACGGATGGAAACTGATCCAAGGAGAGATTCAACCTGGAAATAAGGAGAAACTTTTTGACAGGGAGAACCATCAACCAGTGGAACAGAAGTTGCCTTCAGAAGTTGTGGGAGCTTCATCCCTGGAGGCTCTCAAGGAGAGACTGGACTCCCATCTGTGAGAAATGGTGTAGGGTCTCCTGCTTGGGTGGGGGGTTGGACTAGATGACCTACAGGTTCCCTTCCAATTCTGATTATCTGCTATCTGTTGTCTAAATGAACCGCTGTCAGTCGAGGAGGACCAGGCTTTTTGAGAATGTGTAAGTGTGCTTCTAATTTTGTCACTGCAAATCCCCCTCTGATTGAAAATTCTTCTGGGAAATCTTTTCTTTCTCCTTAAAATATCCATAGTGCTCAAAAGATGTGACCGTAATAGAGCCTGCCCATTACGGTCATAAGTTGTGTATGGTTGGATAAAGCAGGTTGTGACATGTCTGACCCGGACTTTATACGAGCTTTCTTCTGGCTGTGGTTAGTGGCCATCAAACAAATGCAGAGGTCATTAAGCGAAACATTTTGCTATGGGGTTTTATTTTCTGAAAAATTCCAAGTTTGGGCAAAAATATTGTAAAATCTGGCTGGTGGCTGAGCACCTCAAATGAGGTCATGGGATCGTGCCTGGAGGGGGGGGGGCGGGAGAGCAGTGTCGCAACTTCGGAACCAAGTCATATGTACCTTTTTGGAGGGCTTTTTGTAACTTTGAACGGTAGTTAAGCAACCGGTCATAAGTCAAGGACCCCTTGCATTTTTGGTTTCTGATCTCCCTCCCATCCTGAACTCCTCTCTTCCCCCTCCCCCCATGCTTTGGACTTACGACCACATTGGAGCCTCAAATGTCTGTCGCTAAGGGAATTAAGGGAATTGTCTCCTGTTTTATGTCCTTTCTGGCCACCGTTGTTAAGCGAATCGCTTCCATTGTTAAGTTTATCACATGAATCTGGCTTCCTCTCATCGGAAGGTCTCAAAAGGGGGGGAGGGATCATATGACTGCCCCCCCCCCCCGGGACAACTGCGACCATCGTAAATACGAGTCGGTCGCCGAACGTCCGAATTTGGATCGTGGTGATGCCGCCCCTTCCCGGTCGTAAGTGTGAAAAACGGTCCGAAGCCCCTTTCCCCCCCTTCCTCCCCCCAGCAGCGTCACCACTTAGAACGGTCACTAAGCGAGCTAAGTTGTAAGTCGGGGAACCGCCTGTAATTCGACTGGCCTCTCGTTTCAGCAACAGATCTCTCGCCCGTCTCAAGAAGAAAAAGTCGAAGAAAAAATAGAGGAGGAGAAAGCGGAGAAAACTGAGAAAAAGGAGGAGGAGAAAAGAGATGAGGAGGAAAAAGACGAGAAGGAGGAATCCAAGTAAGCCCATCCAGTCTGTGTGTGTGTGTGTGTGTGTGTGTGTTTCTTCACGGGTGTGTTTGTGTGCCTGTGTGCAGAGGGTGAGCGCATGGTGTGCGTCTGTAGTAGCGTTTCCTTGGCGTTGTAAAAGGCCCTTGAAAGAATCCCGGTTGATTACAGGAAGCGTGGAAATGCAGGGAGTCCTCTAGTTATGATGACAATCAAGCCCCAACTTTATGTTCCTAAGCGAAACCTTTGAGAAGGGAATTTGTCCAGTTTTACGACTTTTCTTGCCAAACTTGAAAGGAGGGGAGGGAGGGAGGAGGAATAGGAGAAGGAAGGAAGGAAGGAGGGAGGGAGGGAGGGAAGGGAGGAGAAGGAGGACTGAAGGGTCCTTGGTTCTCTCTGAGCTGGGTGGTTTTTTTGCAGACATTTCATTAACCAGCTAAGTAACATCATCAGTGCTAGAAGGGGTGGAGAGAAGAGGAGGAGGAATAGGAGAAGGAAGGAAGGAAGGAAGGAGGGAGGGAGGGAGGGAAGGGAGGAGAAGGAGGACTGAAGGGTCCCTGGTTCTCTCTGAGCTGGGTGGTTTTTTTGCAGACATTTCATTAACCAGCTAAGTAACATCATCAGTGCTAGAAGGGGTGGAGAGAAGAGGAGGAGGAATAGGAGAAGGAAGGAAGGAAGGAAGGAAGGAGGGAGGGAGGGAAGGGAGGAGAAGGAGGACTGAAGGGTCCCTGGTTCTCTCTGAGCTGGGTGGTTTTTTTGCAGACATTTCATTAACCAGCTAAGTAACATCATCAGTGCTAGAAGGAGTGGAGAGAAGAGGAGGAGGAATAGGAGAAGGAAGGAAGGAAGGAAGGAGGGAGGGAGGGAAGGGAGGAGAAGGAGGACTGAAGGGTCCCTGGTTCTCTCTGAGCTGGGTGGTTTTTTTGCAGACATTTCATTAACCAGCTAAGTAACATCATCAGTACTAGAAGGGGTGGAGAGAAGAGGAGGAGGAATAGGAGAAGGAAGGAAGGAAGGAAGGAGGGAGGGAGGGAAGGGAGGAGAAGGAGGACTGAAGGGTCCCTGGTTCTCTCTGAGCTGGGTGGTTTTTTTGCAGACATTTCATTAACCAGCTAAGTAACATCATCAGTGCTAGAAGGGGTGGAGAGAAGAGGAGGAGGAATAGGAGAAGGAAGGAAGGAAGGAAGGAGGGAGGGAGGGAAGGGAGGAGAAGGAGGACTGAAGGGTCCCTGGTTCTCTCTGAGCTGGGTGGTTTTTTTGCAGACATTTCATTAACCAGCTAAGTAACATCATCAGTGCTAGAAGGGGTGGAGAGAAGAGGAGGAGGAATAGGAGAAGGAAGGAAGGAAGGAAGGAGGGAGGGAGGGAGGGAGGGGAGGAGAAGGAGGACTGAAGGGTCCCTGGTTCTCTCTGAGCTGGGTGGTTTTTTTGCAGACATTTCATTAACCAGCTAAGTAACATCATCAGTGCTAGAAGGGGTGGAGAGAAGAGGAGGAGGAATAGGAGAAGGAAGGAAGGAAGGAAGGAAGGAGGGAGGGAGGGAAGGGAGGAGAAGGAGGACTGAAGGGTCCCTGGTTCTCTCTGAGCTGGGTGGTTTTTTTGCAGACATTTCATTAACCAGCTAAGTAACATCATCAGTGCTAGAAGGGGTGGAGAGAAGAGGAGGAGGAATAGGAGAAAGGAGGAAGGAAGGAAGGAAGGAAGGAAGGAAGGAAGGAAGGAAGGAAGGAAGGAAGGAAGGAAGGAAGGAAGGAAGGAAGGAAGGAAGGAAGGGGAGGAGGAGGAGGACTGAAGGGTCCTTGGTACTATCTGAGCTTGCTTGTTTTCTGGCAAATGTTTCATGACCCAACTAGGTAACTTCATCAGTGGCAGAAGTGGTGGAGGGAGGGAAGAGGAGGAATAGGAGAAAGGAAGGAAGGAAGGAAGGAAGGAAGGAAGGAAGGAAGGAAGGAAAGGAAGAAACGAGGGAAGGAAGGGAAGGAAGGAAGGAAGGGAAGGAAGGAAGGAAGGAAGGAGGGAAGGAAAGGAAGGAAGGAAAGGAAGGAAGGGAAGGAAGGAAGGAGGGAAGGAAGGAAAGGAAGGAAGGAGGGAAGGAAAGGAAGGAAGGAAAGGAAGGAAGGGAAGGAAGGAAGGAGGGAAGGAAGGAAAGGAAGGAAGGAAGGACAGGAAGGAAGGAAAGGAAGGAAGGAGGGAAGGAAAGGAAGGAAGGGAAGGAAGGAAAGGAAGGAAGGAAGGAAAGGAAGGAAAGGAAGGAAAGAGGGAAGGAAGGAAAGGAAGGAAGGAAGGAAGGAAGAGAAGGAGGAGGAGGACTGAAGGCTCCTTGGTACTATCTGAGCTTGCTTGTTTTCTGGCAGACGTTTCCTGACCCAACTAGGTAACTTCATCAGTGGCAGAAGTGGTGGAGGGAGGGAGGAGGAGGAATAGGAGAAAGGAAGGAAGGAAGGAAGGAAGGAAAGGGAGAAGAAGGAGGACTGAAGGGTCCTTGGTTCTCTCTGAGCTGGGTAGTTTTCTTGCAGACGTTTCATTAACCAGCTAAGTAACATCATCAGTGCTAGAAAGGGTGGAGAGAAGAGGAGGAAGAATAGGAGGAAGGAAGGAAGGAAGAGAAGGAGGAGGAGGACTGAAGGGTCCTTGGTACTATCTTAGCTTGCTTGTTTTCTGGCAGACGTTTCCTGACCCAACTAGGTAACTTCATCAGTGGCAGAAGTGGTGGAGGGAGGGAGGAGGAGAAGAGCACCAAGAATCCCACAGTCCTCCCCCCCCTCCCCCTCCTTTTCATAACCCCATTCCTTTGTAACACTGATGACATGACCTAGTTGGGTCAAGAAATGTCTGCCAGTAAACCGTCAAGCTCAGAGAGCACCAAGAACCCCACAGTCTTCCTCCTCCTCCTCCAGCCAGGAAGTAGCCATGTGAGCTCATGCTCTTTCGTACCATGGCCCTATCCGTCCATGTCTCTCTCTATCCAGCTTACCCTGCCCCGGCCATTCCCGATTTCTTCTTTTTTCCCCATGTCTCCCCAGGGAAAATATCAAGGAAAAGGAGAAAATCGAAGTCCAGCCAGAGGAGTCCGAAGAACGGGAGCCCACAGCTCCAAGAGGGCGTAAGACGGCCAACAGCCAAGGCCGACGAAAAGGCCGGGTCACCCGATCGATGACAAACGAAGCCGCCGCGGCGAACGCGGCTGCAGCAGCTGCTGCTGAAGAGCCGCCCCCACCTCTGCCGCCCCCGCCAGAGCCCTGTAAGTTAAATGGGGGGGGGGGTGTCCGTCCCGAGAACGGTCCCATGACCATCTTGGTCAACCTTGGTTTGTTGCAACGTGCCTTCTTGCCAATCCTGTTTCTGGCTGTTCTGACCTAGGCTTCCCCAACAGCACAAAACCGACTCCTCGTCCCGATAAAACCACTTTTTATTTAGTTTACGGTGAATTCCTCTCCAGCAATAGTCTTTCAAGAGGTTCCACAATTACAGACCTTTACTAGGCTGATATCTTCCAAACGCCACACTGTAGCAGACAATACTTGGCAAGAATACAGGAACAGATCTTCACCCAAACGAACTAATTGTCTCCTGCCAAACCCCACTCCCCTTTTACTCCTCTGTTATTCCCTAGAGGAGGGCCCATTCACCGTCCACCTGTGGCTTTACTCCTGACTCGACCCTTGTTCCTTCGCTGTTCTCTTCTTCTGGCAGCTCTGTGCATGCACACACTGGGAACAGGTTCCAGCTTTTCTTCTTCCCCACTGATCTCCGACTCCGAAGGCAGCTGATAACTGTTAGGAGGCCCTGGCCCCATCTCTGCCCCCAATGCAGAGCCCTCCTCAGAGCCTTCCCCAAACTCCAGGACTGGTCCATGTTCCTCCCCAACCTCCTCCCTGTCCGAGTCTGTTGCCAGCTCCACTGGCCACTGGAGGGCCACAACACTGGCTTCCAAAATTCTTCCCATGATGCTCTGGGTTCGGAAAGCAGTGCAGGTTGTCCTCGGCTTACGACCACGGTGGAGCCCAGAATTGATCTTGGTTAAGTGAGAGACCAGTTGAGTGAGCTTTTCTCCCCTACTTCACGATTTTTCTTGCTGCTTTTTTTTTCAAGGGAATCGGTTCCGCCGTTAAGTGAGTTGCCCAGTCGTTCAGTGAATCTGGCTTCCCCGTTGACTTTGCTTGTCAGGAGGTCACAAAAGGGGATCGTGTGACTCCTGGGATGCTGCAAGTGTCATAAACAGGAAACACTTCTCAGGGATTCGAATGTAAATCACACGATCACAGAGACCGTCGCAAGAGCGAAAAACAGCCGTAAATCTCTAACTCTAACTATAATGTGCACGAGGCTGAGCTTCAGAACGTCTTTGCCTTCTGCAAAGAACGCTTCTTCAAACCTGGCTTTTATCCTCTTGAGGGAAGGGCCATTGTAACTTTGAACGGTCGCTAAAAGAGTGCTGTAGTTGTAAGTCGAGGACCATCTGTGTAGGTAGTCCTCAAATTAACGACCACAATTGAGTGCAAATTGTCCATTGTTAAGCAGGACGATTGTGGAAGTGAGTTTTGACCCATTTTATGACCTTTCTGGTCACCGTTGGTAAGTGAATCACAGTAGCTGTTAAGCTCGTAATAACGGTTGTTAAGTAAGGCCAGGTAATAGTTGGCAGGAGAGATCACAATCTTTTCTGTCTCTTTCCCCTTCCCCCTGGCATCTTCCCTCCCCACATAACCATGAATCAGCTGATCTGAAATTAACTGTGTGATCCTGGTTTGGAGAAGTGGTGCGGTGGCCTAGAGGTGGCACTCTTGCCTCACAATCAGGAGGCTGCGAGCTCAATCCTAGGTAGAGTGTTCTGACCCAACTTGGTCCCAAGAGAGCAAACACAAGACAAAGGCAGCAGCCCCCACCTTTGAAGGTTTCATCCACGAATTCTCTTTCTACACAGATAACAGGCTGTTTCCAACTAATTAGCTCCAACACGAAAGAACCTTGCCCAGCTGTTTTTCAAGGCTGCCCAAAACCCCGCAGATAAATAGTTTACAAGAGTTTTCAAATACTAACTATAATGTCCATGAGGCTGAGTTTCAGAACGTCTTTGCTTTCTGCAAAGAACGCTTCTTCAAACCTGGCTTTTATCCTCTTGAGGGAAGGGCCATGACCTTGCAGCCTGACTCCCGAGTCGCTCGTGCTGCTGTAACTGCTCTCTCCTGCGAGCAGCCCTGTGCGCACACATGCACACTTGGCACAGGCTCCTCGGGAACCTCCTCATCGCTGCTGCCAGCCCCCCCAATCTCTGAAGGCAGCAGTCCACTCCCGAATGGTCCTGGGCCCTCATCCGAGTCCTCGCTCTCAGCTGTCCGCACCTGCTGCCGGCTAACCACAACAGAGGGGCAGATATTTCTCTCTCTCGGCACAATGAGAATTTACCTGCTGAATAAAACTCCCCATTGGTGACAGGAAGGGCATCTGGCCAGTAAAAACACTCTGCTGCATTCCTAGTTTGGAGAAGGCAGAACCGCTTATGGATGCTCAGATAGCAAGGAATAAAACAGCTTGTTGTTTAATCAGTTCACCTAGTGACCATTCGAAGTTACAACGGCCCTGAAAATCGATTTGTGACTGTTTTTCACCCTTGCGACTGTTGTAGCATCCTTGCGGTCACATGATCAAAATCCAGACATTTGGCAATCAACTCGTATTTATGACGGTCACAGTGTCCCCGTGGTCACGCGATCCCCTTTTGCGATTGTTCTGACCCAAGCGTTGTTCAAATCAAACAAAACACAGGGTATGTATAAAAGCAAACCTCTTTCATGTGGCGCTGTGAATTCTGTGCATTCACAGCCAAGAGTCATTGTCCCAGATAAGAGCCAGCCCTGTCCAGGTTGTGAAAGGCTGCCAAGAACAAAAGACTAATGGCAGACAAATATCCAAAGCCAGAAGTTTTAAAAAACAAACAAACCGGAGTAAGCAGGGCTTCAACGAGGACACTCGAATAGAATTAACTTCTTTGCTTCCTGCAAAAAACCCAACCCCAAAGGCTAGCTTTTATCCCTGATGGGAGGAGCCATCACCTTGTAGCCTTAACTCCCGAGTTGCCCGTGTGTTGTGGTTAGCCGGCAGCCGGTGAGCGGACGGCTGAGGAGAGCGAGGACTCGGATGAGGGCCCAGGACCATCAGGGAGGGAGTGGACTGCTTCCTTCAGAGATGGTGGGGGCTGGCAGCAGCGATGAGGAGGTTCCTGAGGAGCCTGGGCCAAGGGCACGTGCAGGAAGGATTACTCGGAGAAAAGAACAATTACAGCGGCACAGGCGACTCGGGAGTCAGGCTGCAAGGTCATGGCCCCTCCCTCAAGAGGATAAAAAGCCAGGTTTGGAAAAGCGTGCTTTGCAGACAGCAGAGAAGCTCTGAAGCTCAACTGGGGGGACTTCTTAGTTCGTGAATCTTGTAAATTAGTTCTTACCTCTGGGTTTTTGGCAAGGCTCTTTCTTGTCGGAGTTAATTAGTGGAAAGCAGCCTTTTATCTCTAAAGGAATAGAATTCGTTATTAAACCTTAAAAGGTGGGGGCTGCCGCCTTTGTCTTGTGTTTGCTCTTTGGGAACCCGGTTGGGTCAGAACACAGTGCCGCTTCAGCAGCTTTTTTCTTCGCACACTTGAACACAGGTACCCCAGGATCCTCTTCGTCACTGCTGCCAACCTCCGCCCCCCACTCTCCCATAGTCTTGGCCTTTTCCCTGCATCCCACGCAGGCCCCTCGTCCGAGTCCTCGCTGTCAAAAGAGCTCAGCCGGCGCCCGCCCCTGCTGCTGGCGCCCCCTTTTTGTGACCTTCTGGTCAGCGAAGTCAATTCACTTAACGGCCGGCTTACTGACTTAAGAACGGGAAGTGATTCCCTTCACAAAGGTGGCCAAGCAAAGTTTAAGGGGAGGAAGCCACCTTCTCTCGGACGACCGTGTTTCTCATCGAACAAACCGAAGGGATTCGGGGATTCACTTAGCAACCGTGACAGGAAAGGTGGTAAAAACGAGGGGAAACTCCCGTCACAAAAGTCCTGCTGAGCAGCAGACATTTCGGGCTCCGTTGAAGTCGTAAATCAAGGACTTGCCTCTTACAGGATAGCCAAGAAGAAAAACGTTTTAATTGCAGGACACAGTTTGACCAGTCTGAATTAATTCACTTTTATGGTTTCCGGTTTTTTCTTTTGGTAAAAGCCGGAAGGGTTTCCTTGTCAACTTGCTTGAAAAATCTCAATTTTTTTTTAGTCCTTAAAAATAAGAAACAAGAAACTAACTAATACACTTAGAACAGGGGTCCCCAAACTTGACAACTTTAAGACTTATGGACTTCAATTCCCAGAATTCTCCAGCCAGCATAGCTGCCAAGTTGTCAAGTTTGGAGACCTCTGAACTAGAAGAAAGCTGGCTGAGGAATCCTGGGAGTTGAAGTCCATAAGTCTTAAAGTTGCCACAGTTGGAGACCCCTGGTATCTATCTATATAAAACCCCTCAGGCATCATCACAAAATCTCCAGAACCGTAAAACCTACAAACTTGAAATTTGGCATGTCCCTCTTGGCTTCTAAGTGCTCACTAAGAAAGGATTTTTCCAAGTGACCCTGAAATATTTCCTATATTATTATTATTATTATTATTATTATTATTATTATTATTATTATTATTATTATTATTATTATTATTATTATTATTATTATAAAAAAGAAATCTCTTCCAAATGCAAAACACAAGCAGAGGAGAGGAGGTTCAGTTTCAGTTTTACTTTCACAGCAGCACCAAACAGCTTTGAGTACAGAACAGTTGAGCTAAGCCATGCCCAGGCACCTTGCTGTCTCCTTGCTCACACAGCAAATACTGTTTCCGTTTCCAAACAGCCCTCCACTCTCTCGCACCCTGACAGGACGCTAGCCAAATGAAATACCGATGGATGCTGGTAGGCAGAGGCAGCATTTTTCCACCCCTTATTTTCCTCCCCAGAAAATAAGCCCCAACCACATAGTTCCAATAGCGAAGCACAGATATCGAGCTAGTACAAGTATCTACAGGATGCAGGCCTGGCTGGGGAATCCTGGGAGTTGAAGTCCACAGATCCTCAAGTTTCCACGGTGGTGGGACTCCCGTTGCCCTAAGCCCTCCAGGGCCATAAATCTTCCAGGCGGCATTGCCAGCCGGATGGCCTTTTGTGGCCTGAGTTCCTGGCCGCCTCCTCCCCCCCTACACACACACACCCCGCACGAGAAGGGGATTTCTCTTCCTCCTCCTCCTTCTCCTCCGCGTACTCTTGTTTGTCTATTTCCTTCCCCCCCCTTCCTTTTTTTAAAAATGTTTTTTGTTTTTGATGTAATAAGAACTAACGCCCTCCCTCTGTCAGCGGGCAGGGTTCCCAAGCGGCCGGCCAGAGCAGGCCTTCCTGTAAACAGATTAATAGATTATGCGGAAAGCACAAAGTCTGGCCTTTTATGCCATCTGACCGGTTCTCCTCTCCTCTCCTCTCTCTCTCTCTCTCTCTCTCTCTCTCTCTCTCTGTTCTTCCCTCTCCCCCTTGTTTCAGCCTCTGCGGAGCCAGTGGAGACCTCACGCTGGACAGAAGAAGAGATGGAGGTTGCCAAAAAAGGTAAAACGAAAACAGGAAGAAGGCTTCCTTTCCTTCCTTCCTTCCTTTCCTTCCCTCCTTCCTTCCTTCCCTCCTTCCTTCCTTTCCTTCCTTTCCTTCCTTCCCTCCTTCCTTCCTTTCCTTCCTTCCTTCCTTCCCTCCCTCCTTCCTTCCTTTCTTTCCTTTCCTTCCTTTCCTCCCTTTCCTCCCTCCTTCCTCCCTCCTTCCTTCCTTCCTTCCTTTCCTTCCTTTCCTTCTTTCCCTCCTTCCTTCCTTTCCTTCCTTCCTTCCCTCCCTCCTTCCTTCCTTCCTTCCTTCCCTCCCTCCTCCCTCCCTCCTTCCCTCCTTCCTTTTCTTCCTTCCTTTCCTTCCTTCCTTCCTTCCTTTTCTTCCTTCCCTCTCTCCTTCCTCCCTTCCTCCCTCCCTCCCTTCCTTTTCTTCTTTTCTTTCCTCCCTTTTCCCTCCCACCCTTCTGTTCTTCCTTTCCTCCTTCCTTCCCTATATCTTCCTTCCCTCCCTCTTTCTCTCCTTCCCTCCTCTTCCTTCTTACCTTTTCCTCCCTCCCTTGCTTCCTTCCTTCCTTTTTACCTTCCACTCTTTTTTCTACTTCCTTCCTTCCCTGCTTCTCTCATTCCTCCTGTCCTCTCCCTTCTTTCCTCTTCCTCCCTCCTTCCCCCTCCTTTTTTCCTTCCCCTTCCTCTTTTTTTTCTTCTTTCCTTCCTTCCTTCATTCCATCCCTCCTTCCCTTCCCCTTCCTTCCTCTTTTTTCTTTTACTCTTCCTTTTTTCCTTCCTTCCTTCCTTCCTTCCTTCCTTCCTTCCTTCCCTCCTTCCTTCCTTCCTTCCTTCCTTCCTTCCTTCCTTTCCTCCCTTCCTTCCTTTCCTTCCTTCCTTCCTTCCTTCCTTCCTTCCTTCCTTCCTTCCTTTCCTTCCTTCCTTTCCTTCCTTCCTTCCTTCCTTCCTTCCTTCCTTCCTTCCTTTCCTCCCTTCCTTCCCTTCCTTCCTTCCTTCCTTCCTTCCTTCCTTCCTTCCTTCCTTCCTTCCTTCCTTCCTTCCTTCCTTCCTTCCCTCCCTCCCTCCTTCCTTTCCTTCCTTCCTTCCTTTCCTTCCTTCCTTCCTTCCTTCCTTCCTTCCTTCCTTCCTTCCTTCCTTCCTTCCTTCCTTCCTTCCTTCCTTTCCTTCCTTCCATCCTTCCTTCCTTCCTTCCTTCCTCCCTCCCCCCCTCCCTCCCTTCCTTCCTTCCTTCCCAATCTGCTTGTTTGTTTGTTTGGTCTTTGTTTGTTTCCAGTCCTTTTTGGGAACCAAAGGCGCCCGTGTGACACCTCCTCCCAGATGTTCCTTTTCCTGGAAAGTCCAGTCAGTTTCCACCTTCCTGGGATTTTGCCGCCTCAAAGGAAGCTCCGCTAATGGGCTGGGCCTCCACCGGCGGTTGGTCCCAAGTAGGTCAGCCCCAGTCTTGTGGGAGGTTTTGTCAAGCCTCATTAGCGCTCCCGGGGTTGAGGCGAGGTCCTTTTCCTGCAGACTTTGGGTCTCTGGCGGCTTCCAGGCCTCCCCTCCCAACCCTCGCCTGGCTCTCGTGGGTGGGAACCATCTGTGGCTGCCGCTTCCCCAAGGAGACTGGGAATAATCTGCAAGAAAAGGAGTTTGGGATCGAGGTCTAGAAAGAATCAGAATAACAACAGAATAATAGAGCAGGGGCCTGGGAGGTCTTCTAGTCTAACCCCCAGCTCAGGCCGGAGACTCTGTACTATTTCAGACAGGTGGCTGTCCAGTCTCTTCTTAAAAACCTCAAGTGGGAAGGAAAGGAAGGAAGGAAAGGAAGGGAAGGGAAGGAAGGAAGAAAAAAGAAGGAAGGAAGGAAGGGAGGAAGGAAGGAAGGAAAAAGAAGGAAGGAAGGAAAGGAGAGAAGGAAGGAAAGAAGGGAAGGAAGGAAAGAAGGAAGGAAGAAAAAGAAGGAAAGAAAGAAAGAGGGAAGGAAGGAAGGAAAGGAGAGAAGGAAGGGAAGAAGGAAAGGAAGGAAGGAAGAAAGGAAGAAAAAAGGAAGGAAGGAAAGGAGAGAAGGAAGGAAGGAAAGAAAAAAAGGAAGGCAGGAAAGAGGGAAGGAAGGAAGGAAAGAAGGGAGGAAGGAAGGAAGGAAAGAAAAAAAGGGAGGAAGGAAGGAAAGAGGGAAGGAAGGAAGGAAAGGAGAGAAGGAAAGAAGGGAAGGAAGGAAGGGAAGGAAGGAAGAAAGAAAAGCAGAATAACAGAGTTGGAAGGGGCCTTGGAGGTCTTCTAGTCTAACCCCCAGCTCAAGCCGGAGACTCTGTACTATTTCAGACAGGTGGCTGTCCAGTCTCTTCTTAAAAACCTCAAGTGGGAAGGAAAGGAAGGAAGGAAAGGAAAGAAAGAAGGAAGAAAAAAGAAGGAAGGAAGGAAGGGAGGGAGGAAGGAAGGAAGGAAAAAAAGGAAGGAAGGAAAGAAGGAAAGGAGAGAAGGAAGGGAAGGAAGGAAAGAAGGAAGGAAGAAAAAAGAAGGAAGGAAGGAAAGAGGGAAGGAAAGAAGGAAAGGAGAGAAGGAAGGAAAGAAGGAAAGGAAGGAAGGAAAGAAGAAAGGAAGAAAAAAGGAAGGAAGGAAAGAGAAGGAAGGAAGGAAAGAGGGAAGGAAGGAAGGAAAGAAGGGAAGGGAGGAAGGAAGGAAGGAAAGAAAAAAGGGAGGAAGGAAGGAAAGAGGGAAGGAAAGGAGAGAAGGAAGGAAGGAAAGAAGGGAAGGAAGGAAGGGAAGGAAGGAAGAAAGAAAAGCAGAATAACAGAGTTGGAAGGGGCCTTGGAGGTCTTCTAGTCTAACCCCCAGCTCAAGCAGGAGACCCTGTACCCATGATGGTGAACACATGCCAGAAGTGGCACGCAGGAGCCATTTCTGCCGGCACACTAGCTGTCACCCAGAATAGATCCCACTGCACATGTGCGCATGCCTTCTGCCAGCCAGCTGATTGCCGGGTATCTGCTGCGGGGGTTTGGATGTGCGCATTGCATTATGGGTACAGGCGCTTTTGGCACACGACAACAAAAAAGTGAGCCATCCCTGCCCTCTACCATTCCAGACAAATGGCTCTCCACTCTTCTTAAAAGCTTCCGGGGATGGGGGGGAAGGAGGATAGCAGAATAACTGAATTGGAAGGGATCTTGGAGGTCTTCTAGTCCAGCCCCCTGCTCAGTCAGGAGACCCATAATACCCGTGATGGCAAACCTATGGTGCGCGTGCCACAGGTGACACGCAGAGCCATTTGTGCGGGCCCATGAGCCCCTGGCAAACTTACTTCCCTGCGCAGGCACGCTCCTCCCAGTTGATTTTCGGCCTCCCAGAGGCTTGAGGGAAATCTCTGCAGACTTTGCAGGCTGAAAAATAGGCCCGTTTCGTCATTTCCGGCCTGCAAAGGCTTGCAGAGGCTTCCCTCAAGCCTCTGGGAGGCCGAAAAAGGCCGCAAACGGCTGTGAAATCTGGTGGGAGGCGCAGTGCAGGTAAGGGGGGCGGAGGAAGGGATTGCGCACGCTTGCACAGGTGGTGGTGGACCACACACATTGCCTTCTGGGTGCTGGTGCGCAGGCACAAGCGCACATACAATTTTTGGCACAGGAGCCCCAAAAGGTTAGCCACCACTGCCCTATACCAGAGGTCTCCAACCTTGGCAACTTTCAGACTTGTGGACTTCAACTCCCAGAATTCTCCAGCCAGCTGGCTGGAGAATTCTGGGAATTGGAAGTCCACAAGTCTGAAAGTTGCCAAAGTTGGAGACCCCTGCCCTATACCATTCCAGATAAGTGGCTGTCCAATCTCTTCTTAAAAAGGCTCCAATGTTGCAACACCCACAACTTCTGGTGGCCAGAGGTTCCACTGGGTTAATTGTTCTTCCTCTTAGGAAGTTTCTCCTTACTTCCAGGTTGCTTCTTTCCTTGATTTGTTTCTACAATCGAGGCCTCAATTTTTGTTGCAAAGTGAAACACTCGGGAAGTGAATTTTGCCTCCTTTGATGACCTTTCCTGCCTGTTAGGTTGTTAAGAGAATGACTGCAGTTGTTGAGTTCGTAAGACAGTCGTTAAGCGAATCCGGCTTCCCCGTGAACCTTGCTCATCGGAAGGTCACCAAAAGGGGATCGCGCGACTCCCGGGAACACTGCGACCCGTCATAAATACGAGTCAGTTGCCAAGTGTCTGAATTTTGATCACGGGCTCTCTGCCATGGTCGTTAGGGTGAAAACCGGTCACGAGCCTCTTTTCTCAGTTGCTGATGGAATTTGGTCGCTAAATGAACTGTCATAAAGCGAGACCTATCTGTATTTATCCTTTTCCTTGGAGGCATCCCAATCACCCATCCCAGTTGTCTGCAACCTTGGAGACTTTCAAGAAGAAAGTGTCCCGAATAGAACAGGGTTCTTATTCGAGCAAGGGGGGAGGTTCAGACTAGAAGGCCTCTAAGGCTCCTTCCAACTCTTATTATTCTCTAAAATGTCTTGCGTTGAATTAAGACAACAGCTCCCAAACTTTTTGGAGCACCAGGGACCAGTTCCGTGGCAAGAAGTTTTTCTACAGACCGGAGGGGATTTTGTTTCATGTGCTCCTTGCATTCCACGAATGGGGCTTCAATTGTTTGCATGGCCCGGTTTCCAGCATGCCTGGGCCCGGTACTGTCCCACATCCACAGGTTGGGGACCCCCAGTTTTAAAATTTGTCAGAGCGGTTGCAGCGTGACTACTATTATGAGACAACCCAGGAGCAAAACACAATACACAGAGACTTAAACATTTAACAGTGGTTTATTTACAAGACAGTTATATACAGAAATATGTCTGGTAGGCAAAATACCCAACAAGCAATCACTCTTCTTAACTCTACACGGAGAACTCTGAAATGGATACCGGACACAAGGAGAGAGGACACGTCCTCTAATGGCTGCCTTTATATAGACATCTTTTAAAGAGGTAAAGACTTCTGTGGACCCATTCTTTGTCTTAAAAGGGCAATGCCGGTGGTGGTATTCTGCCGGTTTGGCTGAGCCGATAGCGGCATTGGGCAGTGGAGACCAAACTGGTTCTCTTCCCCCGCTCTGTTGTTGGGCCCACCCACCTACCGGGACTCCCAGACTCCCCTTTATTCCCTGCTTTTGAAGCGCAGCTGTTTTGCGTGGCATACCAGAGTGCCGCACAGCAGCTGCTGAAGCGACCGGGAGAGTGGAGGCTTGCAGGAGGTGAGTTGGAACACCACCTGCGCAAAGTGCTCGATTGGCACGCGCACACCAAGTGTGTTCACACGTGCAAAGCTCGCCCACTAAGCCACACCCACCAAAACGGTGGTTTAAAAAAAAATAAATAAATCTTTGAATCCCACCGCTG
Source organism: Hydrophis major (assembly GCA_033807585.1). Classification (NCBI taxonomy): domain Eukaryota; kingdom Metazoa; phylum Chordata; class Lepidosauria; order Squamata; family Elapidae; genus Hydrophis; species Hydrophis major. Next base: position 431,064,347 of record CM066328.1, read on the forward strand.
GGCAATACCCGTGCTAGGCCGATTCATCCTTATTGCCTCCGCGTTCCATTGCCTCAGCCTTCCAGCTGCTGGCCAGCTCTTGAATTTCAATACCTTAACAAAATAAAACAGGAAAAAAGAAAAGCATGGAAGATGTTTGCTCACTCCAAGCCTCATTGGAAACCTTGGATTCTGTCAAAACTTTTCAGAGGTTTGGCTGGTGAGGATGCAAAAAAAAAAAAAAATTAAAAAAATAAATAAATTAAGGGATGTATGCTGCCTTTGCAGTGCAGCCCACCCCAAGAAACCCAAAAAACTTTTGATAAGCGGGTTTTCGGCTGCCAGGAAATGCCGAGGCTGCAAAGCGATGGATGTGCATGTCGTTTGCACAATTGGATCTCCTCAGAACTTGGAGAGAGCCAATCCTCATTCTCCAGACGACCAGAAATGTCTCAAAACTGTTCCAGATAACTTTTGAGGTTGTTTGGGGTTGTTGGTTTTTCTCTCTCTCTCTCATTTATGACTCATGGCCATCCATTTCCCCCTCTCCTCCTCCTCCTCCTGTTTGCCTTGAATTTTTTTTTTTTTTTTTAAAAATCCTATTTTCCCCTCCTTGCTGGATGATTGGCTTACCCCTTTTCCCCCCTCTTGTGTCCAAATCCAGATAAGTTTCGAAACACTGATTCACGTGATGGACTTAACTGTAAAGCAGGAAGGAATAAAAAGCTCAATTCCCAGAGCATGTTGGGGGTCTTTGGGGAGGAGGGGCATAAGGGGGTTGGACAGTGAGTTTGCTTTCTTCCAAATCTGGTTTTGCTCAAAGATTCATTTTGAAAAGAAGGAGAACGTTTCTTCCTCTGGGTCCGCGGCATATAAGTAGTAGTGCATTTTGTACGTTGATTATATCGCCTCGAAGAGAATATTTGCAGCTCAGGGTTGGTTTGTTGGGGTCCTTGGGGCTGTCTGAGCTCGGTGGTTTTCTTGTGGACGTTTCATGACCCGACTAGGTAACAGGATCAGTGCCAGAAGGAGGAGGGTTTGGAGGACGCATCTGAGGTCCTTGGTGTTCTCTGAGCTGGGTGGTTTTCTTGCAGACGTTTCATGACCCAGCTAGGGAACGTCATCAGTGCTAGGAGGGAAACTATCTGGAGGTATTTTTTTTTTAAGAAGGAATGAGGCAAAATTCACTTAAAAAATGTTTCACTTAGCAACCAAAATCGATTGTAGAAACTCAATGAGAAGCAACTTAGAACTAAGGAGAAATTTCCCTAACAGTGAGGACAATTAACCAGTGGAACAGTTGGCCACCAGAAGTTGTGGGTCCTTCATCACTGGAGGCTTTTAAGAAGAGACTGGACTGCCATTTGTCTGAAATGGTATAGAGTCTCGTGCTTGGGCGGGGGGGCTGGACTGGAAGACCTCCAAGGTCCCTTCCAACTCAGTTATTCTGCTATCCCTCCCTCCCTCCCCTTCCTCTCATTCCATTTCTGGAGGTTTTTAAGAAGGAGCCGGACAGACATTTGCCCGGAACGGCTTACGTCTCTTGCTTAAGCAGGGGGGCTGGACTAGACGACCTCCGAGGTCCCTTCCAACTCTTTTGTCATTCTGTGTTCCTGTTGCCCCTCAGAGGCCTTGGTGGTTTGTTTCCAGCCCCGCCGTGTTTCTTTTTTTCCTCCCCCAGGGAAGGGCAGGAGAGGTTGAGGAGCGGCCCCCGGAGAGAATTAGGTTATGTCAGCCCCGGAGACGGCATGATCCCAGCCGATAAGCCTTGGGTGCCGTAGGGTCAGAGGGCTGGGTGTAAAAAATTCTTGGCAAGTGACGCAGGATGACCTTAGGAGGGGGTCAGCTTCCACGCCTTGCTGGCCAGTAGGGGCAACAGCCTGGCTTGAGATGGGAGCAGGCTGTGCAGACGGAGAGCTGTCTGCGGAAAAAAAACCCCTCCCTCCACAAATCTCCCGGGATTTTCCAAAGAGAAGAAACTTCCCCCTGAGATCGCTCCAGATAATAAATCCTGTTTTATTTTATTTTTTATTTTTTAATTGCATTTTGCTGTAGTAGAAGTTCTGCTCCTAATAAGTTGAAGCTACTTGATGTCGGGTAGGGACCCATCTTGTAAGTTCGCACATGCAATGAATTTATTTTTTATTTTTTTTTAAAAAAATATATTTGGTTTTAATCGCCTTTCATCTTATGTGTAACTCAAAGCAGCGGCCATAATCCAACACGCTATCCTTCTTCCTGTTTTTCCTAGCACAACAACCCTGTGAGGTGGGAGGGGCTGAGAGAGCGAGGGAGTTGTCCACTTGCATGCCTAAGGCTGGACTAGAACTCACAGTCTCCTATGATTGGCCCAAAGTCTCCCAGTTGGCTTTCATGCTTAAATTGGGATTAGAACTCACAGTCTCCTATGATTGGTCCAAATCTACTTGACTTTCATACCTAAGGCGGGACTAGAATTCACCCTCGCCTGGTGATTGGCCCAAAGTCACCCAATTGGCTTTCATGCCTAAGGTGGGACTAGAACTCACCATCTCCTGGCAATTGGCCCAAAGTCTCCCAGTTGACTTCCATGCCTAAGGCAGGACTAGAACTCACAGTCTCCTATGATTGGCTCAAAGTCTCCCAGTTGACTTTCACACCTAAGGCGGGACTAGAACTCATCATCTCCTGGTGATTGGCCCAAAGTCTCCCAGTTGACTTTCACACCTAAGGCGGGACTAGAACTCACTATCTCCTGGTGATTGGCCCAGTCTCCCAGTTGACTTCTGTGCCTAAGGCGGGACTAGAACTCACCATCTCCTGGCGATTGGCTCAAAAATGAACTGAGGCCGTGGGGCCTGACCCAATGTTATATTGTGTTTTGGCAGGGTTAGTGGAACACGGGCGCAATTGGGCGGCCATCGCCAAGATGGTGGGCACAAAGAGCGAAGCCCAGTGCAAAAACTTCTACTTTAACTACAAACGGAGGCACAACCTGGACAGCCTCCTTCAGCAGTACAAGCAGAAGGTGAGAAGGGCAGACAGGTGAGGTGGGTGGGGGGTTGTGAATCGGGTGGGGGGGACAGGAGAGTAATGGCTGCCTGGAAGAAAAGGGAATGGACCTTTTTCAGCCATCTTCATTCAGAGAGACTCCAGGGGTTTCCCATGCCAAGAATTTCATTTGTTTATCCGTTCAGTCATCCATTATTTATCCTGCTATCCATTCATTATCCTTCCATTTATTCAACCATCAATTCATTTATTCATTCATCTATCTATTATCAGTTCATTGATTCATCCATCTATTCTTATCGATTCATCCATCCATTGTTTGATCAGTTCATCCATCCATCCATCCATCCATCCATCCATCCATCCATCCATCCATTATTCATTCATTCATTATTTATCCATGCATTCGTTCATTTTACATCAATTAATCTCCCATCCATCAATTCATATATCCATCATTCATTATCCATTTATTTGTCAGTAATTATCCATTTAATTTAATTTAAAAAGTTAATTTAGCCATCCCTCAATCCATTCATCCATTATTCATTCATTATTTATCCATGCATTCATTCTTTCCATCCATCAATTGTTCCATTATTCATTATCCATTTGTTATCTATCAATTCATCATTTATCCATCCATCCATCCATTCATTATTTATTCATGCATTCATTCATTTTACATCAATTCGTTTTTCCATCTATCAATTCATCTATCCATTCATTATCCATTTGTTTGTTTCGTCCATTCAATATTTATCCATTCATTCATTGTCCACCCACCCATCCATCCATTCATTATTTATCCATGCATTCATTCATTTTACATCAGTTCATTCTTCCATCCATCATTCATTATCCATTCATTTGTTATCCATCCATTCAACATTTATCCATCCACCCTCTGTTCATCATCATACATCCATTCATAATGTATCCATGCTTTCATTCATTTTCCATCAATTAATTCTTCCATCCCTCCATTCATTATCCATTTGTTTGTTATCCATTCCTTCAATATTTATCCATTATCCATTGTCTGACCATCCATCCATCCATCCCTCATTCATTCATTCATTACTTATTTATTTCATGCATTCATTCATTTTACATCCATTTATCTGTACAATTAGTATGGCCATCCATCTCAAATCAGTGCCTTTGGTCCTCAGACAGCTATCCACTCAATTAAAACCAATGAAATCCCATAATAAAAAAAGAAAAAAAATGGAACACTTTACCGTGGCCAACAAATAATATAATCCATAAATGTTAGCATAACCAGGAAATGAGACCCTTCCTTCTTCACTTGGGACCCCAGACCACCAAGTCTTCTAAGACCTTCCAAAAGGCCCCGGGCTGAGGACCATCCTAATTTCAGGAGGGGAAGAAGTTGATCCAGAAGGCTGGTATGATGGCAGACGAGGCATATCTCCCCGTCCCTGCAGGATGATTTTCCTGGCTGGAAGGGGGGGCAAAGGATGCCCATCCTGGACATTGTTATCCCAACACCTACAGAAGACCCCCCCAGACTCTCCTGGTTTAAGATATTGGTGGAGGCAAGCCCTCCAATCACCCGACTCGCTGGGTGTGGCCGACTGGGTGGGCGTGGCCAGCTTGACTAGCTGCACAGGCCAGACGTTAACACCGTTCTCCCTTCCTGCTCTAGTCTTCTCGAAGGCCACGCGAGGAACGGGACGTTTCGCAGTGTGAGAGCGTGGCGTCCACCGTCTCTGCGCAGGAAGATGAGGACATCGAGGTCTCCAACGAGGAAGAGAACCCGGAAGACAGCGAAGGTGACTCTAGAACAGGGGTGTCAAACTCAACGTCATTGAGGGCCGCATCAGGGCTGTGGTTGACCTCAAGGGTGGGCGTGGCCAACTGGGTGGGCGTGGCCAGCTTGACGTCACTCAGTGAGTGTGGCTGGCTGACTGGGCGTGGCCAGCTTGACGCCACTCACTGGGTGTGGCCGACTGGGTGGGCGTGGCCAAATTGACATCACTCGCTAGGTGTGGCCGGCTGGGTAGGTGTGGCCAGCTTGATGCCTCTCACTGGATGTGGCTGACTGGGTGGGTGTGGCCAGCTGGATGCCACTTGCTGGGTGTGGCTGACTGGATGGGCGTGGCCAGCTTGACACTATTCACACCCCAAACTGCTGGCATGTTGCCTCTTTGCACTGGGTAGACCTGGACAAAGCCACGTGGGCCAGTCCTGATATTTTCCATATCCTGGGTCGGATCCAGCCTGCGGGCCTTGTGTTTGACACCCCTGGCCTCAAAAGACCAAGAGGGGTTCCAGAGCCTGAGCCTCCTGGCAGAATGGCTTGCTTTGCAAGGGTGCCCGGTGGCTTTAGAAAGCCAGGGCTGCTAGATAATTTTCAAAGGGTCAGGGTCGGCAAAATTTGCTTGATCCATTCGAGCAGGATTGGGGGGGGGGGGTGTTTCCATCCATCAGAACAGAGCTGGAAGGGACCTTGCAAAAGCAGGAGAACTTATACCACCAGTGATGGTGAACCTGTATGGCACGCGTGCCAGAAGTGGCACACAGAGCCATTGCCAGCTGCTCTTCTGGTTTCTGGCCTGCCAGCCAGCTGGTCTTTGCGGGCACCAGAGTGCCGGAAAAAGGCCCCCAAAACAGGCCGTTTTTTAAGGCCTTTTTCAGATGGTTCTTTGGGCCTTTTTCAGGCCATTTTTGAGACCTCTTTCAGGCCATTTTTCGGGCCTTTTTCAGGCTGTTTTTCAGGACCTTTTCAGGACTTTTTCAGGCCGTTCTTCGGGCCTTTTTCAGGCTGCTTTTCAGGACTTTTTCAGGCTGTTTTTCAGGACTTTTTCATGCCTTTTTCAGGCTGCTTTTCAGGCTGTTTTTCAGGACTTTTTCAGGCTGCTTTTCAGGACTTTTTCACGCCTTTTTCAGGCTGCTTTTGAGGACTTTTTCACGCCTTTTTCAGGCTGCTTTTCAGGACTTTTTCAGGCTGTTTTTTAGGCCTTTTTCAGATGGTTCTTTGGGCCTTTTTCAGGCCATTTTTGAGACCCCTTTTGGGCCATTTTTTGGGCCTTTTTCAGGCTGTTTCTCAGCACCTTTTCAGGACTTTTTCAGGCTGTTCTTCAGGCCATTTTCAGGCTGTTTTTCAGGACTTTTTCAAGCTGTTCTTCGGGCCATTTTCAGGTTGTTTTTCAGGACTTTTTCAGGCCGTTCTTTGGGCCATTTTCAGGCTGTTTTTCAGGACTTTTTCAGGCTGTTTTTCAGGACTTTTTCAGGCTGCTTTTCAGGCCTTTCTCAGGCTGCTTTTCAGGACTTTTTCAGGCCGTTTTTCAGACTACTTTTCAGGACTTTTTTAGGCTGCTTTTCAGGACTTTTTCAGGCTGCTTTTCAGGACTTTTTTAGGCTGCTTTTCAGGACTTTTTCAGGCCGTTATTCGGACTGTTTTTCAGGCAATTTTTCAGGATGCTTTTCAGGTCATTTTTCAGGATGTTTTTCAGGCCTTTTTCAGGCTGTTTTTCAGGACTTTTCCAGGACTTTTTAAGGCTGCTTTTCAGGCCATTTTCAGGATGTTTTTCAGAACTTTTTCAGGACTTTTTCAGGCCATTCTTCGGACCATTTTCAGGCCATTTTTCAGGCTGCTTTTCAGGACTTTTTCAGGACATTTTTCAGGCTGCTGTGCAGGCCTTTGTCAGGCTGTTTTTCAGGCTTTTTTCAGGCTGCTTTTCAGGACTTTTTCAGGCTGTTTTTTGGGCCATTTTCTGGACCATTTCTGGGCCAAAAACAACCTGAAAAAGGCCTTAAAATTGCCCCAAAATCAGCCCACAACCACCATGAAAAACAGCCTGAAAATGGCCCAAAAAAGGTTTGAAAATGACCCCCAAACGGCCCAAAGAACAGCCTGAAAACAGTCCAAAAACAGGCATGCGCGTGGCACTCCGGCACCCGCACATTGCACGTGTGTTCCGCTTTGGGCACGCGGTGCTGAAAAGGTTCGCCATCACTGCCTTATCCTGTTTCAGACAAAGGGCTGTCCAGTCTCTTCTTCAAAACCTCCAGTCTTGAAGCATCCACAATTTCTGAAGATCAGCCTTTCCGATTAATTGTTGACACTGTCAGGAAAATTCCTCCTTAATTCTAGATTGGATTTCTGATGGTCTTCCACCCATTATTTCTTGTCCAGGATAGAATAATAGAATTGGAAGGGGACCTTGGAGGTTTTCTGGTCCAACCTCTTGCTCAAGAAGGAGATCCTATACCATTTTAGATGAGTGACTGTCCAGTTTCTTCAAAACCTCCAGTGATGGAGTACCTACAATGTCTAGTGGCAAGCTGTTCCACTGATTAATTGTTCTCCATGTCAGGAAATTCCTCCTGAGTTCTAGGTTGATTAGTTTCCATCCGTTGCTTCTGGTCCTGCCTTCTGGTGCTTTGGAGAATAGCTTGACCCCCTCTTCTTTGGGGCAGCCTCTCAAATATTGGAACTGTTCTGACCCAAACCCTTGTCCAGTAAAACAAACATGAACCATGGAGGTCTTCTAGTCCAACCCCTATACCGTTTTGCACAATTGCCTGTCCAATCTTTTCTTGTGATGGAGCATTCACAACTTCTGGTGGCAAGCTGTTCCACTGATGAATTGTTTTCCCTGTCAGGAAATTCCTCCTTCATTCTAGATTGGGTCTCTCCTTGATTAATTTCCCCATAAAAGGGATCAAATCAACATTAACCTTGGGAATGTGATTGGATTCTGAGATCAATCACAAATCATAGAACCTTGGACAAAACTAACCAAGGAGAGAAGTAAGACTAGAAGACCTCCCAAGGTCCCTTTCAACTCTGTTATTCTATTCTTCTAGCTCCAACGTCCCTTCCTATTATTCTGTTATTCTTCCCCATGCTTAACGCTCAACCTAATGCCTTTCCAGGTGCCGAAAACAGCTCCGATACGGAAAGCGCCCCGTCTCCTTCTCCGACAGAGCCATCCAAACCTTTGGAAGATGCCCCTCCGGACAGCATCTCTTCCCAGATGACCGCTGAGGCGGCGGCTGAGCAGGACTCTGCCGTAAAACCGGCCCCCGGTGCCTCTCCTCCCTCGCCAACCCCCGGCCCGAAGCCGGCCGAGAGCGAAGGGGCTGAGCTGCGGGTGAAAGAAGAAGCCAAATCCGAAGTGGAGGAGCTGATGGAGACAGAGGGCAGGGCCTCCATGGTGGACACCAAGCCCGTCCTCAACCTGGCTGCTGCTGGCACCAAACTGGAGCCTGTAGAGATGGACACCAAGCCTCCCTTAGACATTCAGGTCAAGGTGGAGAATGAGGTCAAAGAGAGGGATGAGGACGGGCCGAAGGAGAAGCTGGAGCCGGAGGGAGGGGACTTCGGCTCGAGCCTCCCGGCCAGCATCCACCGGATGGAACCCAGCTCCGACAACGACTCCAGCGCCACTTGCAGTGCCGATGAAGAGGTAGACGGGGAGCCCGAGAGGCAAAGGTGAGGCCGTGGCCTGGCACGGTTGGAAGGGTTTCTCATCTCTCCTGTCCAGAAAACTCAGCCGTCCATATTCTTGCCGACAGATGGCCACCGGGCCCCTGTAGTTATATGCCGCTTCCCCGTGGTTTGCAGCTCTCTCTAAGTGGTTTGACAGAGTCCCCATCTTGCCCCCCAACAATCTGGGTCCTCCTCTTACCGACCTCAGAAAGGATGTAAGGCTGAGTCGAACTTGAGCTGGTCGGGATCGAGCTTCCTGGCAGTGGGCAGAGTTCGCCTGCAAATAGCACTTAGATTTATATACCACTTTGCGGTGCTTTTACAACCCTCTCTTAAGTGGTTTACAGAGCCAGCCTCTTGCCCCCCCCCCCAAACAATCTGGGTCCCTTCATATGACCCACCTCAGAAAGGATGTAAGGCTGAGTCGAACTTGAGCTGGTCGGGATCGAGCTTCCTGGCAGTGGGCAGAGTTCGCCTGCAAATAGCACTTAGATTTATATACCACTTTGCAGTGCTTTTACAACCCTCTCTTAAGTGGTTTACAGAGCCAGCCTCTTGCCCCCCCCCCCCCAAACAATCTGGGTCCCTTCATATGACCCACCTCAGAAAGGATGTAAGGCTGAGTCGAACTTGAGCTGGTCGGGATCGAGCTTCCTGGCAGTGGGCAGAGTTCGCCTGCAAATAGCACTTAGATTTATATACCACTTTGCAGTGCTTTTACAACCCTCTCTTAAGTGGTTTACAGAGCCAGCCTCTTGCCCCCCCCCAAACAATCTGGGTCCCTTCATATGACCCACCTCAGAAAGGATGTAAGGCTGAGTCGAACTTGAGCTGGTCGGGATCGAGCTTCCTGGCAGTGGGCAGAGTTCGCCTGCAAATAGCACTTAGATTTATATACCACTTTGCAGTGCTTTTACAACCCTCTCTTAAGTGGTTTACAGAGCCAGCCTCTTGCCCCCCCCCCCCAAACAATCTGGGTCCCTTCATATGACCCACCTCAGAAGGATGGAAGGCTGAGTCGAACTTGAGCCTGGTGAGAATTGAACTTCCTGGCTGTGGGCAGAGTCAGCCTACAAATACCACTATATTACCTCTCCCTCCCTCCCCTCGGCTGTGTGCAGACTTTAGCCTACAATACGCGGCGCATTGCCTTATGGGTGCACACACTTTTGGCACGCGATGACGAAAAGGTTAGCCATCCCTGGTCTAGGGCCTCCTGCCTGAGCAGGGGGGTTGGACTAGAAGACCTCCGAGGTCCCTTCTTAAGCTCTGTTAAATTCCGTTCTGTTGGATTTTTCAAAATGGGTTTGGCAGCCCTGCTTCCTCGTAGGATGCCCCGAGTAGCTGCCGTCGTCTTCTTCTCCGGACATCCCACCAACTCTTGTTTGCTTCACAATGTCCTGTGGCCATGGTGGGTGCACAAACGAGGGCGGTGTGTCATGGAAAGTTTCCTCTGGCCTTGGAAGGTCTCCAGGCCAGGATCACGGCTGGGCTTGCCCTGAAGCAAAATGTCAAAGGGATCAAGTTACTGAGTTTCCCCCACCTTTTCTTAAATCTCTGTGTGTTTGTGTGTTTGTGTGTGTGTGTGTGTGTGTGTGTGTTGGAAAAAGGTATTTGCAGTAAAGCCTTTCTTTTTTTCTTTCTTTCTCTGTCTTTCTTTTCTTTCTCTTTTTCTCTCTCTTTCACTGCTTTTCTTTCTTTCTTTTTTTTTCTGTCTTTCTTTTCTTTCTCTTTCTCTCTCTCTTTCACTGCCTTTCTGTCTTTCTTTCTTTCTCTGTCTTTCTTTTCTTTCTCTTTCTCTTTCTCTCTCTCTTTCACTGCCTTTCTGTTTTTCTTTCTTTCTTTTCTTTCTCTTTTTCTCTCTCTTTCACTGCCTTTCTTTTTCTTTCTCTCTCTCTCTTTCTTTTCTTTCTCTTTCTCTCTCTCTTTCACTGCCTTTCTTTCTTTCTTTCTCTGTCTTTCTTTTCTTTCTCTTTCTCTCTCTCTTTCACTGCCTTTCTGTTTTTCTTTCTTTCTTTTCTTTCTCTTTTTCTCTCTCTTTCACTGCCTTTCTTTTTCTTTCTTTCTCTCTCTTTCTTTTCTTTCTCTCTCTCTCTCTCTTTTACTGCCTTTCTTTCTTTTTTTTTCTGTCTTTCTTTTCTTTCTCTTTCTCTCTCTCTTTCACTGCCTTTCTGTTTTTCTTTCTTTCTTTCTTTCTTTCTTTTCTTTCTCTTTTTCTCTCTCTTTCACTGCCTTTCTTTCTTTCTTTCTCTATCTTTCTTTTCTTTCTCTTTCTCTCTCTCTTTTACTGCCTTTCTTTTTTTTCTTTCTCTGTCTTTCTCTTTTTCTCTCTTTCACTGCCTTTCTTTCTTTCTTTCTTTCTTTCTTTCTTTCTTTCTTTCTCTTTTTCTCTCTCTTTCACTGCCTTTCTTTATTTTCTTTTCTTTTCTTTTCTTTCTCTTTTTCTTTCTCTTTCACTGCCTTTCTTTCTTTCTTTCTTTCTCTATCTTTCTTTTCTCTTTCTCTCTCTCTTTTACTGCCTTTCTTTTTTTTTTTCTCTGTCTTTCTTTCTCTTTTTCTCTCTTTCACTGCCTTTCTTTCTCTTTTTTTCTTTCTCTGTCTTTCTTTTCTTTCTCTTTTTCTCTCTTTCACTGCTTTTCTTTTTTTCTTTCTTTCTCTGTCTTTCTTTTCTTTCTCTTTCTCTCTCTCTTTCTCTTTCTTTCTTTCTTTCTTTCTTTCTTTCTTTCTTTCTTTTCTTTCTCTTTTTCTCTTTCACTGCCTTTCTTTTTTTCTTTCTTTCTCTGTCTTTCTTTTCTTTCTCTTTCTCTCTCTCTTTCACTGCCTTTCTTTCTTTCTTTCTTTCTTTCTTTCTTTCTTTCTTTCTTTCTTTCTTTCTTTTTTTCTTTCTTTCTTTCCTTTCTCTTTTTCTCTCTCTTTCACTGCCTTTCTTTCTTTCTTTCTTTCTTTATCTTTCTTTTCTTTCTCTTTTTCTCTTTCACTGCCTTTCTGTTTTTCTTTCTTTCTCTCTTTTTCACTGCCTTTCTTTTTTTCTTTCTTTCTCTGTCTTTCTTTTCTTTCTCTTTCTCTCTCTCTTTCACTGCCTGCCTTTCTTTCTTTCTTTCTTTCTTTCTTTCTTTCTTTCTTTCTTTCTTTCTTTCTTTCTTTCTTTCTTTCTTTCTTTCTTTCTTTTCTTTTCTTTCTCTTTTTCTCTTTCACTGCCTTTCTGTTTTTCTTTCTTTCTCTTTCTTCTCTTTCTTTCTCTCTCTTTCACTGTCTTTCTTTCTTTCTTTCTTTCTTTCTTTCTTTCTTTCTTTCTCTTTTTCTCTCTTTCACTGCCTTTCTTTCTTTCTTTCTTTCTCTATCTTTCTTTTCTTTCTCTTTTTCTCTTTCACTGCCTTTCTGTTTTTCTTTCTTTCTCTGTCTTTCTTTTCTTTCTCTTTTTCTTTCTTTCACTGCCTTTTGTTTTCTTTCTTTCTCTGTCTTTCTTTTCTTTCTCTTTCTCTCTCTCTTTCACTGCCTTTCTGTTTTTCTTTGTTTTCTCTCTCTCTTTCTTCCTTTCTCTTTCTTCTCTTCCTCTCCTCTTTCTCTTCTCTCTCTTTCTCTCTCTTTCCTCTCTCTGTCTGTTTCTCTATTCCTGTGTTTTTCTCCTTGTTTTTCTTTTTCTCTCTCCATATCTTTCTCTCTGTGTGTCTTCTCTTTCTCTTTTTCTTTTCTCTCTCTCTCTCTCTCCCTCCCTCCAATTTTGCCCGGGGAACATCCCTTTCCTGCAAAGATCTAAACCGCAATCAGTTTGCACTCAGTTGTCCAGAACAGAAAGATTACTGCCGCTCGGTTGTCTGCCTTGTAAGCTGTGGTTGTGTACTCCGTGACCCACAAAAGGCACCTTTTTTTAAAAAAGCAGAGGAAGTTGGGAGGAACCTCCCTCTTACTTCTCCTTTTTCTGCCCATTTGCAAATAGGAATTAAATAGAAATAAAACCCCAGTACGACCCCTCCCCCCTCCCAAACCGTCCTGGCAACAAAAATCACACACCAACCACATGCCGGTAATCCTCGACTTACGACCACAATTGAGCTCCAGATTTCCTCTGCTAACCGATGAGACATCGGTTAAAGCGGCTTTTTATCCCATCTTACGACCTTTTCTTCCCGCCGTTGTTAAGTGAACCCGCTGCAGCTGTTAAGTTGGCGACACGGGTCCTTAAGCGAGTCATTGGCCTAGCACCTGAAGTTCAATCACATGACGATGGGGAAGCTGCCATGGTTGTAAAAGTGTGGAAAATAGTGACCGTTCGAAGTTGCAACGGTGCTGAAAAAAAAAGACTTGCAACCTGTTTTTCACGGTTATGACCATCGCAGCATTCCCCACCGTCACGTGATCAATGTTCCAATGCTTGGTAACTGACTCAAGTTGATGACGGTTTGCACCGTACCGGGGGCCACAGAATCCCCTTTTGCGACCTTCTGACAAGCAAAGTGTTCTGACCCAAACCTTGTTCCAAGGAAACAAACATGAAACAGGTAACAGCAAAACCTTTTAAAGTTTCTTTACGAATTCCGTTCCTTCATGGTTCAAAGGCTGTTTCAAACTCATTGTCTCTGATAAGAACGAGCCTTGCCAAGGTGGTGCAAGGCTGCCAAGAACACTAGATAAAGTTGCCAAGAAATAGTTCAAACACAAAGAGTCTCCAAACACAAACTAAGATATTCCGAATGTCCACAAGGCTTGAGTGCAAACACTTCTTTGCTTCCTGCAAAGAACTCCGGTTTCTCAGCTGGCTTTTATCTCTTGAGGGAGAGGCCAACACCTTGCAGCCTTACTCCCGAGTTGCCCGTGCTGCTACAGTTGCTCCTTCCTTCGAACAGCCCTGTGTGCATATGCACAAGCTCCTCGGGCACCTCTTCCTCACTGCTGCCAGCCTCCAGAATCTCAGAAGGCAGCCTTCCTCTCCCTGATGGTCCTGGCTCCATCCCTGCATCCCACGCAGGCCCCTCATCTCAGTCCTCGCTCTCCGAGACCTCAGCCATACACACCTGATGCCAGCGAACCACAACACAAAGTCCAGGGAGAAAACCAGAGTCACTTAATCGTGTGACTAATTTAACAGCGGCAGTGATTCACTTAACAACGGTGGGAAGAAAGGTCGTAAGATGGGATAAAACTCCCTGAATGGATGCCTCACTTAGCATCTGTGTGACTAGCTGAACAGTGATTCATTTAACAACCATGGCAAGGAAGGTCGTAGCATGGGGCAAGACTCACTTAACCAATGTCTCGCTTAGCAGCCGTAATTTGGGCCTCACTTGCAGTTGTAAGTCAAGGAATATAACAGAACTCGTCTTCTTTCATCCACTGATTTATTGAATAGGTTTTTATGCCTGCCGAATTCACGCATGGTGACACATGACATTTCCTGGGATGGAGAACTGAACTGTTTCCTTACAGCAGGGGTCTCCAACCTTGGTTCCTGGAAGCCTGGCGGACTTCAACTCCCAGAATTCCACAGCCAGCTTTGCTGGCTGTGGAACTCTGGGAGTTGAAGTCCGCCAGGCTTCCAGGAGCCAAGGTTGGAGACCCCTGCCTTACAGCCTCAGAATTTCTTAAATATCTATCTTAATCTTCCTGACGTGCCTTCTTTCTCCCAATTTCTACGGGCGAATTCATTTATTGTCGGGCCGTTTGGGCCACTGGGCTTAATGTCTGTTTTGTCATTGATGTTTTTCTCTGAAGGAGAATATTGATAGCTCAGGGTTGAAATGAAGGGTCCTTGGCGCTCTCTGAACGTGGCTGTTTTCTTGCAGACATTTCATGACCTAGCTAGGTAACGTTGTCATGGCTAGAAGAAGTGTGATGGTAGAAGGAGGAGGGCTGTGTGGTCCTTGCTGCTTTCTCAGTTTGGTTGCTTTCTTGCAGACGTTTCATGACCCAACTAGGGAACATCATCAGTGATAGAGGGAAGGAGGAGGTGGAGGAGGAGGACTGTGAGGCCCTTGGTACTGTCTGAACCTAGTTGTTTTCTTGCAGACGTTTCATGACCCAACTAGGGAACATCATCAGTGATTGAGGGGAGGGAGGGAGGGGAAGGAGGAGGAGGAGGAGGGCTGTGGAGTCCTTCCTGCTTTCTGAGTTTGGCTGTTTTCTTGCAGACTTTTTCATGACCCAACTAGGGAACATCATCAGTGATTGAGGGGAGGGAGGGAGGGGAAGGAGGAGGAGGAGGGCTGTGGAGTCCTTCCTGCTTTCTGAGTTTGGCTGTTTTCTTGCAGACATTTCATGACCCAGCTAGGTAATGTTGTCATGGCTAGAAGAAGTGTGATTGCAGAAGGAGGAGGGCTGTGTGGTCCTTCCTGCTTTCTGAGTTTGGCTGTTTTCTTGCAGACTTTTTCATGACCCAACTAAGGAACGTCATCACTGATAGAGGGGAGGGAGGAAGAGGAAGAAGAAGAGGACTGTGAGATCCTTGGTACTCTCTGAACCTAGTTGTTTTCTTGCAGATGTTTCATGACCCAACTAGGGAACATTATCAGTGCTAGAGGAGAGGAGAGGAGGAAAAGGAGGACTCTTGGTAGTCTCTGAGCTTGGTGGTTTTCTTGCAGACGTTTCATGACCCAACTAAGTGCTCGTTTCCTCTTTATATAGAATATCTATCTAGAATATGACTGAGGTTATTTTTCTTCTCCCTCCAGGATCTTTACAATGGACTCCAAGCCTTCCCTCTTAAATCCCACCGGACCCTTGCTGCTATCCTCTGCGATTAAACAAGGACCGATGGATTTACAGCAGCTTCAGCACCGGGCAGCCATCATACCACCAATGGTAAGTGCTGGACAGATGGGAGCTCTATCTTCCCCTTTCTTCTAAGCCTAGAAAAAGGCATAGGGCGGAGCTGTTGCCTAACTGACTGTTTCCCAGCATTGGCAAATTTAAGAGGGGTGGACTTCCTCTCCCAAAATCCCCCAGCCAGCCTGCTTTAAAAGTGATGGACTTCCACTCCCAGAATCCCCCAACCAGCCTGCTTTAAGAGGGGAGAACTTCCACTCCCAGAATCCCCCAACCAGCCTGCTTTAAGAGGGGAGAACTTCCACTCCCAGAATCCCCCAACCAGCCTGCTTTAAGAGGGGAGGACTTCCACTCCCAGAATCCCCCAACCAGCCTGCTTTAAGAGGGGAGGACTTCCACTCCCTGAATCCCCCAACCAGCCTGCTTTAAGAGGGGAGGACTCCCACTCCCAGAATCCCCCAACCAACATCCTTTAAGAGGGGAGGACTCCCACTCCCTGAATCCCCCAGCCAGCATGCTTTAAGAGGGGAGGACTTCCACTCCCAGAATCCCCCAACCAGCCTGCTTTAAGAGGGGAGGACTTCCATTCCCTGAATCCCCAGTCAGCCTGCTTTAAGAGGGGAGGGCTTCCTCTCCCAGAATCCCCGAGCCAGCCTGCTTTAAAAGTGATGGACTTCCACTCCCAGAATCCTCCAGCCAGCCTGCTTTAAGAGGGGAGGACTTCCACTCCCAGAATCCCCCAACCAGCATCCTTTAAGAGGGGAGGACTCCCACTCCCTGAATCCCCCAGCCAGCATGCTTTAAGAGGGGAGGACTTCCACTCCCAGAATCCCCCAACCAGCCTGCTTTAAGAGGGGAGGACTTCCACTCCCAGAATCCCCCAACCAGCATCCTTTAAGAGGGGAGGACTCCCACTCCCTGAATCCCCCAGCCAGGATGCTTTAAGAGGGGAGGACTTCCACTCCCAGAATCCCCCAACCAGCCTGCTTTAAGAGGGGAGGACTCCCACTCCCTGAATCCCCCAGCCAGCCTGCTTTAAGAGGGGAGGGCTTCCTCTCCCAGAATCCCCGAGCCAGCCTGCTTTAAAAGTGATGGACTTCCACTCCCAGCCAGCATGTCTGTTTTTTTCCTGACAATACACCAACTTATAACCATTCATTTAACAACCATTCAAAGTTGCAACTGAATTGAACAAAATGACATAGGACTGGCACTTACGACTGCAGCAGAATCCACATGGCCACATGGTCAAAATTGGGGCTCTTGGTCACTGGTTCACATTTATGACGGTTGCAGCCTCCTGTGGTCATGTGATCTCCCCTGGCTAGGTTCCGAAAACAAAGTCAAGGGAGGAGGCCAGACTTGCTTAACGACCCCATGATTCACTTAACAAAGGGAGGGATTCGCTTTGCAACTGTAGCCAAGAAGGTCAACGAACCACTAAGTGCCTTGTTTAAAAATGGAGATTCATGGCCCAAATCGTGGTCATAAGTCCTTAAACATTAATCGGTTGCCTTTGTCCCCTCGTCATTATCCAGGAACGGCTACCCATCATCCCCGGCTTCCCCACCAGCGGCTACACACTCCTCCACCAGCACATCAAGGCAATGCACAAGTCCAGCGTCTTGGAGGAACAGCAGCGCCAGAGGCAAGAGCAGATGGAAGTGGATTTCCGGAGATCCTCCAGTCCCTGCAGCTCTGCAAAGAGCCCCAACATTGAGTGGGATGGTAGGTGAAGTAGCTCCCCCCCTCTACCCAGGGGCATTGTGGGAAGCTGCTTTGCACTGATCCTGGCTGAGTCTCCAAGTCAGGGGCAGCCGTTGCCATCTCTTTGCTGGGCTATCCATACAATCGAAGGATGGGAGCCTGTTAGCCTTGGCCAATTGAAGTTGGGTGGACTTCCACTCCCAGAATTCCCCCAGCCAGCATGCTTTAAGAGGAGTGGACTCCAACTCCCAGAATCCCCTACCCTGCATGCTTTAATCCCCCAGCCTGCATGCTTTAAGAGGGCAGGACTTCCACTCCCAGAATTCCCCAGCCAGCATGTTTTAAGAGGGCAGGACTTCCACTCCCAGAATCCCCCAGCCAGCATGCTTTAAGAGGAATGGACTTCCACTCCCAGAATCCCCCAGCCTGCATGTTTTAAGAGGAACGGACTTCCACTCCCAGAATCCCCCAGCCTGCATGTTTTAAGAGGAACGGACTTCCAGAATCCCCCAGCCTGCATTTTTGAAGAGGGATGGACTTCCACTCCCAGAATTCCCCAGCCAGCATGCTTTAAGAGGGCAGGATTTCCACTCCCAGAATTCCCCAGCCAGTCTGCATTTTTTAAGAGGAATGGTCTTCCACTCCCAGAATTCCCCAGCCAGCCAGTCCCACACATTTCTCTCCCGGGCTTCCTTCCACAGCTCTCTCTTGGCCTGGCCACGGGTCAAAACCTTGAAGCAAGATAGAGACAGGCCCTGTAGTTTTGATTTGCAGCCTTGCCAGCTGTTGGACTCCAGTGAAACAACAGGCTATAAGTTTCACGGGGCCAGCCTGAGAAACTGGGGCAGGTCGAGGGCACATGCCAGCCAAGTCCAGCCCTCCTTGTGCCAAGGCCAAAACCAGGGAGGTACAGCGAGGAACGAAGTTGTTCTAAAAACAGAAACTCTGCTTGTTTGCGTGCCAGCAGGGCCCTTAAACCATGTTTGGAGTCAGGCATCGAAGCCGCGGCCGAGGTGGTTCGGCTCCTCTGTCATTAAATCGAGGGTAGCATCATCATTTCTCATCAGTGACTGTTCTTATGATGACCTGGGGCATGGCAGAAAGGCAACTCAGTCAGATAAGCAATAAGAGTCCCTTTATTAGCTCCAACTTTGCCCCCAATATCCAGGTTACCTTCTGGGCTGGAGAAAAACTCTCTCAGGAACAGCTTTGGGATGCAGAAAATCAAGTCCAAAAACGTGGTCAGCACAAACTGTAACTTAAAAGTCCAAACAAGCCAAACTGAAGTAATTAACTTGACAGGGCAGGAGAAGGAATTTCAGACTTGAAAGCATGGCAAAGCTCACACAGTTGGGAAGAGGCCAGGAACACAGATAAGCCACGTTCACGCTTGCTCCCAACAACTTGCTGCATACAGCTTCCCTTTTCAAACACTGTGTTCCCAGCTGCAGCTAATGAAGGGAATCAGGGCCCTTTCCTCCCCGTAAGCCACGCAACCTACGTTTCTCCCTTCTCCGTTCCTTCCTGTGTGCGTGCTCTAGGATGAAGAGGGAGTAGGCCTGGGTTTTCCTCTGAATTCCCTCTCCCTTGCTCTGTCTCTCCCCTGCTCTGCCCAGCCAGACTTTGCCTTTCCCCAGTTTCTTCCATAGCCAACAGAGCCGTACTCCCACTCCGTCAGCTGTTCGGCTTCCTCCTCTTGAGTCAGATTCCGACAGAGTCATGAAAGTTCAAAAGTGAACACAGTGCTGCAAAAAGGGACTTAGGAGTGTTTTTCACACTTAATGATTGTCGCGGCGTCCTTGGCGGGGGTGATGTGATCAAAATTGAGATATGGGGCGGGGTGTGTACCTTGGGTGGGGGTAATTCATTCCAGAAGACGCGACGAATGTTAAAACCGATGGATACCGCTATTCTGGGGGGGGAAAGAGCAAATTTTTTGCACGTCGAATCTTGGGAAAAACTTCGAATTGCTTCAAAATGCGTCGAATGCTGAATTTGTCACGTTGGGAAGCAGCTGAGTCCCGAGGTACGACTGCACTTGGCAACTGGCGTGTCCAGCTACTTCTCGACTTAATGACCACAAATGAGCCCAAATTTTCTGTTGTTCAGGGAGATATTTGTGAAGTGTGTTTGGATCCATTTTTACAAACGCCATTGGTAAGTTAGTCAGACCGTCGTTAAGTGAATCCGGCTTCCCCATCGATTTTGCTCGTGAGAAGGTCGACAAAGGGGGGGGGCGTGACCTTAGGGCACAACGACGGTCATAACTACGGGTCAGTTACCAAGTGTCTGAATTTTGATCCTGCGACCATGGGGACGTTAACAAAGGTCGTAAGTGTGAAAACCGGTCATTGGCTGCTTTTGTTCAGGCACTGTTGTAACTTTGAATGGTCACTAAACCAACTGTTGCACATCGAGGACTAAATGTATTTTTGAAATCGGTCATAAAAATGGGGCAGAATTCACTTAACAGCTGTTTCGCTCCACGTTGGGCTCAAATGCAGTCGTAAGTTGAGGACAACCGATGGAGTGTTCCTTTTTGTTGGTTTCTTTTCCTGTGTACATTTTTAAATAACTCATTTAGTTTTGTTGTATTTCTTTACCTTTTTGGGGGGAGTTAAGGAGGTGAATTAAATAATCCTCCTACTTTAACAACTCCATAATCCCTTGCCAGGGGGGGAGTTTGGGCAACTGAATGGAGGGGAGTGTTTTACTGGCCAGATGCCCTTCTGGTCACCAGTGCGGAGTTTTCCCCCCCCAGCCGATAAATTCTCATCCTGGCCAGAGAGAGAAATATTTGCCTCTACCTAGGATCAAATTCACAGCCTCCTGATTGTGAGGTGAGATCTCCACACCACTCCTAAGGATGTGAATTAAATAAAAAATAAAGATTACGATGCCGTAATTGTCTCGCTTGACCGAAGCTCTTCCTTTCCCTCTTGCCAGCAAAGACAGTGGCCTACATGCCTTATGCCGAGGTCAAGCGCGCCATGGATCAGGATGCCCAGATGCAAAACGCAGCGGCCCGAGCGGGCTCACCTTACCGCCTCTCTCCCCGGGACATGAACAAGGCTTCGCCCCAGCCGGACATGAATGCCGCTCGTTACAGTGTCCCGCCAGGTAAATTCTCCCCCCACCCCAATCCCTCGCCTTCCGTCCGCTTCCCTCAGGTGGGAGGAGGGGCGGTCGTGGCCCAGGAAAGTCACCATTTGGGGTTCCTCGGTGCTTCTCTGAGGTTGGGGAACGTCGCATGACCCAGCTAGGTGGCGTCATCCGGGATTGAAGGGTTTGTGGAGGAGGAGAAAGGGAGACGGTTGGGACGGTCCCTGTTGCTTTTCAAGCTGGGAATGTTTTGTTGCAGACCTTTCATTGCCCAACTAGGTAACATCGTTAGAGCTAGAAGGGAGGAGGGTCTGCATATTGTAGGAGGTGGAGGAGGAGGAGGAGGAGGAGGAGGAGAACAGATGTCCTTGGTGGTGCCTGAGCTTGCTGGTTTTCATGCAGATGTTTTATTATCCAGCTAAGTCATATCATCAGAGCTAGAAAGGAGGAGGGTCTGTGGAAACGAGGAGGAGGAGGAGGAGGACGAGGACGATGGCCTCCTTGGTGCCCTCTTGAGCTTGGTGGGTTTCTTGCAGACCCAACTAGGGAACATCCTCAGTGCTGGAAGAGAGGGTGGGGTTTGCTAGATCGGTGGCTTGATAGATCGGTATTGATTGGACTGTCATTTTCTTCACTGTGGTTCCTTGATTACGCTGTTGCTCGCTTGAGCCACTGCATATCAACAGAGAGCAATTCCCCCCCCTTTTCCTTTCTAGCACTGAGGATGTTTCCTACTTGGGTCATGCACCCAGCTCAGAGAGGACCCCCACAGTCCTCCTCCTTATCCCTCCTCCCGCTCCTCTTCCCCCTCCTCTCCACAAACTCCTCTCCCTTCCAGGACTGATATTGTTCCCTACTTGGGTCATGAAACCTCTTCAAGGAAACCACCCATCTCAGAGAGCACCAAGTTGAATCCCTGAGCTCCGAAAGTTCTCTTCCATGGCTAATTTCTCCTGCACCTCTTTCCCTTTCTCCCAAGTGCTGCAGCCAGCTCCCCATCAAGTCGTCACGAACCTTCCGGAAGGGGTGCGGCCGCCACCCACCCGGCCCACCCGGCCGCCTCCACCTCTGATCCCCTCCTCCAAGACGGTGCTGCCTTCCGAGAAGCCCTCCTTCATCCTGGGAGGCTCCATTTCGCAAGTAAGCAGGAAAGGGAAAAGGGAGGGAATTTGCTCCGGTTGGTCTTCCCTGGTCGAGAAGGGAAAGGGAAAGAGAGATGGGAGGTTCTTAAATGGGATGGGTGGGTCGATGGAGATAGAGAGATAGGTAGGTAGGTAGGTAGGTAGGTAGGTAGGTAGATAGATAGATAGATAGATAGATAGATAGATAGATAGATAGATGTAGGTAGGTAGGTAGGTAGGTAGGTAGGTAGGTAGGTAGGTAGCAGATAGACAGACAGACAAATTAGACTGAGTGACTGACACAGACACAGAATGATGATGATAGATAGGGAGGTACATAAATATATACACAGAGAGAGAGAGAGAAGATGGACAGGTAAATACAGATTGACACACAGAGAGGGATGATAGATGGATAGATTATAGACAGCAGGCAGATGGTGGATGGATGGATGGATGGATGGGTAGATAGATAGATAGATAGATAGATAGATAGATAGATAGATAGATAGATAGATAGATAGATAGATAGATTGCCAACAGATGATAAAGACTGCCAACAGGGAGGGAGGGAGGGAGATAGATAGATAGATAGATAGATAGATAGGTAGATAGATAGATAGATGTAGGTAGGTAGGTAGGTAGGTAGCAGATAGACAGACAGACAAATTAGACTGAGTGACGACACAGAATGATGATGATAGATAGGGAGATACGTAAATATATACAGAGAGAGAGAGAGAGAGAGAGAGACAGGTAAATACAGATTGACACACAGAGAGGGATGATAAATGGATAGATTATAGACAGCAGGCAGATGGTGGATGGATGGATGGATGGATAGATAGATAGATAGATAGATAGATGGATGGATGGATGGATGGATGGATGGATGGATGGATGGATGGATAGATAGATAGATAGATAGATAGATAGATAGACAGATAGATTGTCAACAGATGATAAAGACTGCCAACAGGGAGGGAGGGAGGGAGGGAGGGAGGGAGGGAGGGAGGGAGATAGATAGATAGATAGATAGATAGATAGATAGATAGATAGATAGATGTAGGTAGGTAGGTAGGTAGGTAGGTAGCAGATAGACAGACAGATAAATTAGACTGAGTGACTGACACAGACACAGAATAATGATGATAGATAGGGAGATACATAAATATATACAGAGAGAGAGAGAGAGAGAAGATGGACAGGTAAATACAGATTGACACACAGAGAGGGATGATAAATGGATAGATTATAGACAGCAGGCAGATGGTGGATGGATGGATAGATAGATTAGATAGATAGATAGATAGATAGATAGATAGATAGATAGATAGATAGATAGATAGAATAGACAGACAGATTGCCAACAGATGATAAGGACTGCCAACAGGGAGGGAGGGAGGGAGGGAGGGAGGGAGGGAGGGAGAGAGAGAGAGAGAGAGAGAGAGAGAGAGAGAGAGAAGATAGATACTGTAATGTAAATAAATGAGGGAGGGAGGGATGGACAGATGATAGATATAGATAAATAGATATAGAGGAGAAGGGCATGATAGATTGACGGATAGATAGACATGGAGAATCCAGATTGCTTTTCCTAGATAGTCAAAACGAGTGTCTTCGGGACAAACTGGATTTCCCAGCCCACCCGCATGTCCGTAGAAATGAAGTGTGTCACACCTGCACCCTCTCCAGCGTCATTTGCGGCCCGTCCTGTACGCAGCTCACCTGTGGGAATTCTCTCTTGCCCTACCACCAAGATCGTCCCAGCTGCACCCTGTCCCCGTCATGTGATTAGCTCGCCCCTCCAAAATGTGCTTTTTCCTCCCACTCATAGGGAACACCGGGCACTTACCTGTCCCACAGTCAGAGCTCTTACGGCCAGGAACCTGCCAAGCCACCTGGAGGCTCCATTTCACTCGGCCTGCCAAGGCAGCAGGATTCCAAGTCAGGTAAATAACTTCAGGAGACACGGATGGACACGGCTGTGACTTCTTCTATGCAGGTGTGCAGAAAAGCAGGGGCTGGGAGGCACCTTCCCTTTCAGAATCTGGGTTAGATGTGGATGATGGTCCCAAGGATGGAAAGGTAGCAATAGAAAAATTTCTAAATTTTCTAAATAAATAAATAGCAATAGACTTATATGCCTGCTTCTCAGTGCCTTACAGCCCTCTTTAAGCAGCTTACAGAGTCAGTATGTGGCCCCCAACTATCTGGGTCCCCATTTTACCGACCTGGGAAGGAGGGAAGGCTGTGACAACATTGAGCCAGTCAGGATTTGAACTCCAGGCTGTGGGCAGTTTGCCTGCAATGCTGTCTTAGATCTGTGCCACCATGGCAAGGAGGGGAGGGAGGGAGTAGGGGGTGGGGAAACGAGGGAAGGAGGGATGAAGGAAGGAAGGAAGGTAGGTGGGAAAAGATGGAAAGGAAGGAGAAATGGGAGGGAGAGGAAGGAAGAAGAAAAGGAAGGAAGGAGAAAAGAGGAAGAGACAAAAGAAAGGAGGGAGGGAAAGACTGAAAGGAAGGAGAAAAGGGAGGGAGGAGAAGAAGAAAGGAAGAGAGAAGGAAGGAAGGAGAAAAGGGAGGGAGAGAAGCAAGCAAGCAATAGCACTTACACCCCATTTCACAGTGCTTTACAGCCCTCTCTGACAAAAGTCTTGCCCTCAACAGTCTGGGTCCTCATTTTACGTACTTCGGAAGGACAGAAGGCTGAGTCAACCTTGAGCCAGTCAGGATCGAACTTCTTGGCTGTTGGCAGTTAGCCTGCAACGCTGCATTCTAACCCCTGTGCCACCGCAGCTCTTAAATTGGGTTTCTGGGCAGGCCTGGGGCTCGGGATTGGGGTTAGTGGTTTGGAAAATGGACCCCTAGCCAAGATCCAACTTTTGTATGCCCCGTTTCCCTGAAAATACGACCTACCCTGAAAGTTAGCCCTAGCTGGATTTTTACACATATGCCCAATATAAGCCCTCCCTCCTCCCCCCCAAAAAATAAGCCCTAATTAAGATCCCGCTGATTCCAGAGTGGACGGATAAAAATTAAGCTGGGATGGGGGGGGGGCTGCCCTACTCCTTACCTTTGGACAATTTTAGTCAGGCCTCGTACACCCCCGACACCTGCTTTGCCAGCCCATTTCTCCTGAGGCTGTCCAGGCTTTCCTGAAGGCCTCTGGAGCGGATGACAAAGCTCTGGATCGATCCTATCGGATGCAGAGGCCTTCCGGAAAGTCTTGCCGGCCCGCAGAAGAAGAAGTCCCTGAAGGCTTCAGACAGCGAAAAAGGAGGCCGGGAGCAACACGCACAGGTGAAGTTAGTCCTAGTGTCTTTTTTTTGGTGTCACTCCCCCCCCCAAATATATATCTATATTATGAGACAGGGTCTTATTTGGGGGAAAAACAGTCCTTCGATGCTCTGAGGTCGGTGTGGGATGAAAGAACTTGGAGTGGGTTGCGTGTATCTTAAAAACATCTCCTTGCCTCCTTTGAAGCTTCCCTGCCCTACATCAAGCAGGAGGAATTTTCACCCCGCAGCCAAAATTCACAGCCCGAAGGCTTGTTAGTAAGAGCTCAGCACGAGGGAGTCGTTCGAGGTAAGCCGAGCTGGAATTCAGGAAGAAAATGTGCGTTCTTGAGATCGTCTGAGTCGGTCTCTTCAAGGACGTCCTGTTCCGTAGGGTCCGCGTTGCTCTCTGAGAGCTGGGTAGTTTTTCTCGCAGGTGTCTCATCACTCCCAACTAGACAACATCGTCAGGACTGCCAGGAAGTGGGGTTTGCGCTCTCTGTTTACGCGGAATGGCTTGCTCTATCAGCAATGGGGTTTCTCAATACACAATCAGCCATCAGGGGACATGGAGAGAGAGCAGTAGCAGGAGCAATGGCACTTAAGATTTTTATATCGCTTCACAGCCGTCTCTTAAGTGGTTTACAGAATCAGCCATCTTGCCCCCAACAATCCGGGTCCTCATTTTACCCACCTTGGAAGGACTGAAGGCTGAGTCAACATTGCACCCAGTCAGGATCGAACTCCAGGCAATGGGTAGAGTTTGCCTGCAAAACTACATTATAACCACTGCACTGGTTTCCTTCCTTCTCCTTGTTTTCCTTCCTTCCTTCCTTCCTTCCTTCCTTCCTTCCTTCCTTCCTTCCTTCCTTCCTTCCTTCCTTCCTTCCTTCCTTTCCTTCCTTCCTTCCCTCCTTCCTTTTCTTCCTTCCTTCCTTCCTTCCTTCCTTCCTTCCTTTTCTTCCTTCCTTCCTTCCTTCCTTCCTTCCTTTCCTTCCTTCCTTCCTTCCTTCCTTCCTTCCTTCCTTCCTTCCTTCCTTCCTTCCTTCCTTCCTTCCTTCCTTTTCTTCCTTCCTTCCTTCCTTCCTTCCTTCCTTCCTTTCCTTCCTTCCTTCCTTCCTTCCTTCCTTCCTTCCTTCCTTCCTTCCTTCCTTCCTTCCTTCCTTCCTTCCTTCCTTCCTTCCTTCCTTCGCCATAGTGCTTAGACTTATAGACCACTTCACAGTGCTTTCCAACCCTCTCTAAACAGTTTACAGAGTCAGCCTCTTGCCCCCAACAATCTGGGTTCTCATTTGACCCATCTCGGAAGGACGGAAGGCTGAGTCAACGTTAAACCAGTCAGGATCAAACTCAAGTCAATGGGCAGAGCTAGCCTGCAATACTGCATTATAACAGCTGTACCACCACGCCTGCCTGCCTCCCTTCCTTCCCAAGCAATAGCACTTCGACTTATAGACTGCTTCACAGTGCATTTACAACCCTCTCTAAGCAATTTAGAGTCAGCATCTCACCCCCCAACAATCTGGGTCCTCATTTTACCAACCTTCTACTAAGGGGGAAACCCCATCCACACACCAACACTGCCAGGAAATCCACTGTATATGCTCCTCCACTTCCTTTCAAAAAACTCTATTCACCTTTTAGCACTGATGATGTTACCCAGCTGGGTCATGAAACGTCGGCAAGAATACCACCAAGCTCAGAGAGCATCTAGGAGCCCACGGTCCAATTCTAAGCGACAGATACTCTATTCCAGGAGGTCCCCAAACTTGGCAACTTTAAGACTTATGGACTTTAACTCCCAGAATTCTCCAGCCAGCAGAGCTGGCTGGAGAATTTTGGGAGTTGAAGTCCACAAGTCTTAAAGTTGCCAAGTTTGAAGACCTCTGCTCTATTCCATTGGCATCTTGTTCCCCTCAGCCTCAATTCTTCAAAGGTCTGCCTCTACAAAGTTTCCGTCGCTAAGCAAGACTGTTGTGAAGCGAGTGGTTGGCCCCATTTTACGATCTTTCTTGCCCCCCCCCCCCCCGTTGTTAAATGAATAACCCGGTCGCTCAGCGAATTTGACTCCTCCCCCCCTCCCTCCAAATCGACTTTGCTGATCCTGGGGGTGCTGCCACGGGTCATAAGTGTGGGAAAAAGGCTCATAAAGTCTCTCCCCCCCCCCCCCCATGCCAACGTAATGTTGAACGGTCACTAAATGAACGGTTGTGAATGTTTGGCGGTTTTACTGCATCTGCAGCTCCATTCTCAACATTGTCCCCTCTTCCCCTTCCCTGCAGGTACAACCTCCATCCAGGAAGGGAGCATCACTCGGGGGACCCCCACCAGCAAAGTTTCCATGGAAGCAATGCCTGCTTTGCGTGGCTCCATCACTCAGGTAGTTGTGATGTGTGGCCCAAAGGCCATGTCAGCATTGCAGCAAACCTTCATTCCAATCAGGAACTCCGAGACAAACATATCTCAAAAGTACCTTTGTTAGAAGAGCACCTGGCACGTCTATGGAAACTCGAATCTCAAAGTGTTTTGGTTTTTTTTTCGGCTTTCCACAATTTCTCAAACTACAAATCCATCCCCCACTTGGTCGTTATCACATCACATGGCCCCAATCACAATCCTTATTTCATCCTGTGCCATATTAAATGGATCTTGACAGACTAGGCCATATCTAACCAAATGAAATTCAGTGTAGAGAAAAGGAAAGTCCGACACTTAGGCAAGAAAAACCCAAAGGACACCTATAATAGACTGGGTGAAACCAGGCTCAATAGCAGGAACTGGGAGGGGGATCTTGGAGTCTTAGTGGACAACCAGCTAAATAGGAGCCAATGTTGTGCAGCAGCAGCCAAAAAAGCCAATGCAATCCCAAGTTGCATTAACAGAGGGATACAATTGAGACCAAGGGAGGTACTAATGTCACTCTATAAAGCCTTAGTAAGGCCACACCTGGAGTCCTGCATCCAGTTTTGGTCACCACATTATAAAAAAGAGGTTGAGACTCTGGAAAGAGTGCAGAGAAGAGCAAGCAGGATGATGAGGGGACTGGAGGCTAAAAGATGCAATGAAGGGTTGCAGGATCTGGGCCTGGCTAGTCCAGGGGAGAGAAGGACCAGGGAAGACAGGAGAGCATCTTCCTATATTTGAGGGGCTGCCCCAGAGAGGAGGAAGGGGGGTCAAGCTATTCTCCAAGGCACCTTTGAAGGCCAGACAAGGAATCATGGATGGAAACTGATCAAGGAGAGAGATTCAACCTGGAAATAAGGAGAAACTTTCTGACAGGGAGAACAATCAACCAGTGGAACAGAAGTTGCCCTCGGAAATTGTGGGAGCTTCATCCCTGGAGGCTTCCAAGAAGAGATTGGACTACCATTTGTCAGAAATGGTGTAGGGTCTCCCGCTTGAGCGGGGGGGGGGGTTGGATTAGATGACCTACAAGGTCCCTTCCAACTCTGATTATCTGTTAAATGTCCTTGGACTAACAAAAGAAATTTTATTTTGTCTACTTAGAGCTACTTAATTGAAATTACCTGCCTTCCACTCCCAAGGCTATGTGGCAGCGTGGAATATGGCTTCCAAAGTTGATAGGCAAGACAGTCAGATCATGAGTAGGAGCCCCTTAATTCGATCCAACTTTGCCCCCAATGTCCTGGTTACCTTCTGGGCTTGGGGGAAAAAAAAAAAACTCCCAGGAACAGCCTTGGGCTGCAGAGAGTCAAGTTCGAAACCAAGTTCTATAGAACCGGCGGTTACGATTCTGCGCAGTTCAGAGTACCGGCCAACGGTGCCCCTGGCTGGCCCCGCCCCTCTCCACCTGCCCCTCCCCTCCCAGTACTTATCGCGCACACGTGACATTGCGGATGGCTGACCTCGCTGACTGCCTTCTCCCCTGCCCAGTCACTCCTTAAGGCAGGGGTCTCCAACCTTGGCTCCTGGAAGCCTGGCGGACTTCAACTCCCAGAGTTCCACAGCCAGCAAAGCTGGCTGTGGAATTCTGGGAGTTGAAGTCCGCCAGGCTTCCAGGAGCCAAGGTTGGAGACCCCTGCCTTAAGGTATTTCTTTTTTTTTTTCCCCCCTCCCGACAATCAGCTGTTCTGATGATCAGCTATTCCAGGATCTCCCTCGGTGTCTTACGGCTTTGCCCAGGAGGCGTCGCTGAGTCCCAGGAGGCCAAAAGGGGCGCTGCCAAACCCACCAAGCCATGCCCACAGAACCGGTTGTTTAAAAACAAATGGAATCCCACCCCTGTTCAAAACGTGGCCGACAAAAACTGTCACTATAAGTCCAATCTAGGCAAGAGGAGGTCATTAGTCCACCATGGCAGGAGCGAGAATTCCAGACCTGAAGGAACTGGTAGTAACACAGTTGGGAGGACACTAGGAACGCAGATGACCCAAGTCAACACAGGATAAACTCACGTTTGTTTCCCAGCAGCTGCCACACTCAGCCTTCATCTCTTTTAAACTCCCTTCCCAGCTGTGGCTAAAGAAGGGAATCAGGGCCCTTTCCTCCCCTGTAAGCCATGGAACCCACGTTGCTCCCTTCTCTGTTTCTCCCTGCGTGCCCTAGGATGAAGAGGGGGTGAGCCTGGGTCTTCCTCTGAACCCCCCCCCCTCTCCCTTGTTCTACCTCTCCCCTGCTCTGCCCAGCCGGACTTTGCCCTTCCCCAGTTTCCTCCCCAGCCAACCGAGCCACAACTCCCTCACTCCTTGACTGCCGTTCCGCCTTCCTCCTCCTTGGATTCAGACTCCGGCAGGGACACGACAGCGTGTTAGGAATAATTCTGTGTCATTCCTCAGGCTTTGGGACCTGATAGGCAGGGTTCCCCCATCAACAGTTGCCCCCCTTGCCCCCAGTTCATCATTTCGAAGGGGGTTAAAACCTGTTTCCCCCTACAGGGAACCCCAGCGCTCCCCCAGGCTGGAATTGCAGCCGACGTTCTGCTCAAAGGAACCATCACCCGCCTGGCTACAGAGGACAGCAGTCCGGAGAAGAGCCGAGAGGAGGCCGCCACCTCCAAAGGCCACGTCATCTACGAGGGCAAGAGTGGCCACATCATTACCTACGATGGTGAGTGCCAGGTCGGGAGCCCCAAATCCCCAAGGTGTTCCTTGGGTGAGATGCACCACCGAATTTTCTGGACAAGGAACATTAACACTCTGTAGAGTCCTCGGGGTGCTCACTGAGATTCTTGCAGACGTTTGATGACCCAGCTAGGGAACATCATCCGTGCTAGAAGGGAGGAGGGCTTGCATATTATAGTAGGTGGAGAAGGGAGGAGGTGGAGAACTGAGGGGTCCTTGGTGCTCTCTGAGCTTGGTGGGTTTTCTTGTAGACGTTTCATGACCCAGCGAGGGAACATCATCAGTGCTTGGAGGGAGAGTGTTTGTGGAATGGAGGAGGAGGGAAGGGGAGGAGGAGGAGGAAGAAAAAGAGGGAGAGGAGGAAGAAAAGAAGGGAGAGGAAGACTGGCCTTCTTGGTGCTTTGAGCCTGTTGGCTTTCTTGTAGACGTTTCATGACCCAGCTAGGGAACATCATCAGTGCTTGGAGGGAGAGTGTTTGTGGAATGGAGGAGGAGGGAAGGGGAGGAGGAGGAGGAAGAAAAAGAGGGAGAGGAGGAAGAAAAGAAGGGAGAGGAAGACTGGCCTTCTTGGTGCTTTGAGCCTGTTGGCTTTCTTGTAGACGTTTCATGACCCAGCTAGGGAACATCATCAGTGCTTGGAGGGAGAGTGTTTGTGGAATGGAGGAGGAGGGAAGGGGAGGAGGAGGAGGAAGAAAAAGAGGAAGAGGAGGAAGAAAAGAAGGGAGAGGAAGACTGGCCTTCTTGGTGCTTTGAGCCTGTTGGCTTTCTTGTAGACGTTTCATGACCCAGCTAGGGAACATCATCAGTGCTTGGAGGGAGGGTATTTGTGGAATGGGAGAGGAGGGAAGGGGAGGAGGAGGAGGAAGAAAAAGAGGGAGAGGAGGAAGAAAAGAAGGGAGAGGAAGACTGGCCTTCTTGGTGCTTTGAGCCTGTTGGCTTTCTTGTAGACGTTTCATGACCCAGCTAGGGAACATCATCAGTGCTTGGAGGGAGAGTGTTTGTGGAATGGAGGAGGAGGGAAGGGGAGGAGGAGGAGGAAGAAAAAGAGGAAGAGGAGGAAGAAAAGAAGGGAGAGGAAGACTGGCCTTCTTGGTGCTTTGAGCCTGTTGGCTTTCTTGTAGACGTTTCATGACCCAGCTAGGGAACATCATCAGTGCTTGGAGGGAGGGTATTTGTGGAATGGGAGAGGAGGGAAGGGGAGGAGGAGGAGGAAGAAAAAGAGGGAGAGGAGGAAGAAAAGAAGGGAGAGGAAGACTGGCCTTCTTGGTGCTTTGAGCCTGTTGGCTTTCTTGTAGACGTTTCATGACCCAGCTAGGGAACATCATCAGTGCTTGGAGGGAGGGTATTTGTGGAATGGGAGAGGAGGGAAGGGGAGGAGGAGGAGGAAGAAAAAGAGGAAGAGGAGGAAGAAAAGAAGGGAGAGGAAGACTGGCCTTCTTGTGCTTTGAGCCTGTTGGCTTTCTTGCAGACGTTTCATGACCCAGCTAGGGAACATCATCAGTGCTTGGAGGGAGAGTGTTTGTGGAATGGAGGAGGAGGGAAGGGGAGGAGGAGGAGGAAGAAAAAGAGGGAGAGGAGGAAGAAAAGAAGGGAGAGGAAGACTGGCCTTCTTGGTGCTTTGAGCCTGTTGGCTTTCTTGCAGACGTTTCATGACCCAGCTAGGGAACATCATCAGTGCTTGGAGGGAGAGTGTTTGTGGAATGGAGGAGGAGGGAAGGGGAGGAGGAGGAGGAAGAAAAAGAGGGAGAGGAGGAAGAAAAGAAGGGAGAGGAAGACTGGCCTTCTTGGTGCTTTGAGCCTGTTGGCTTTCTTGTAGACGTTTCATGACCCAGCTAGGGAACATCATCAGTGCTTGGAGGGAGAGTGTTTGTGGAATGGAGGAGGAGGGAAGGGGAGGAGGAGGAGGAAGAAAAAGAGGGAGAGGAGGAAGAAAAGAAGGGAGAGGAAGACTGGCCTTCTTGGTGCTTTGAGCCTGTTGGCTTTCTTGTAGACGTTTCATGACCCAGCTAGGGAACATCATCAGTGCTTGGAGGGAGAGTGTTTGTGGAATGGAGGAGGAGGGAAGGGGAGGAGGAGGAGGAAGAAAAAGAGGGAGAGGAGGAAGAAAAGAAGGGAGAGGAAGACTGGCCTTCTGGTGCTTTGAGCCTGTTGGCTTTCTTGCAGACGTTTCATGACCCAGCTAGGGAACATCATCAGTGCTTGGAGGGAGAGTGTTTGTGGAATGGAGCAGGAGGGAAGGGGAGGAGGAGGAGGAAGAAAAAGAGGGAGAGGAGGAAGAAAAGAAGGGAGAGGAAGACTGGCCTTCTTGGTGCTTTGAGCCTGTTGGCTTTCTTGTAGACGTTTCATGACCCAGCTAGGGAACATCATCAGTGCTTGGAGGGAGAGTGTTTGTGGAATGGAGGAGGAGGGAAGGGGAGGAGGAGGAGGAAGAAAAAGAGGGAGAGGAGGAAGAAAAGAAGGGAGAGGAAGACTGGCCTTCTTGGTGCTTTGAGCCTGTTGGCTTTCTTGTAGACGTTTCATGACCCAGCTAGGGAACATCATCAGTGCTTGGAGGGAGAGTGTTTGTGGAATGGAGGAGGAGGGAAGGGGAGGAGGAGGAGGAAGAAAAGAGAGGGAGAGGAGGAAGAAAAGAAGGGAGAGGAAGACTGGCCTTCTTGGTGCTTTGAGCCTGTTGGCTTTCTTGTAGACGTTTCATGACCCAGCTAAGGAACATCATCAGTGCTTGGAGGGAGGGTATTTGTGGAATGGGAGAGGAGGGAAGGGGAGGAGGAGGAAGAAGAAAAAGAGGGAGAGGAGGAAGAAAAGAAGGGAGAGGAAGACTGGCCTTCTTGGTGCTTTGAGCCTGTTGGCTTTCTTGTAGACGTTTCATGACCCAGCTAGGGAACATCATCAGTGCTTGGAGGGAGAGTGTTTGTGGAATGGAGGAGGAGGGAAGGGGAGGAGGAGGAGGAAGAAAAAGAGGGAGAGGAGGAAGAAAAGAAGGGAGAGGAAGACTGGCCTTCTTGGTGCTTTGAGCCTGTTGGCTTTCTTGCAGACGTTTCATGACCCAGCTAGGGAACATCATCAGTGCTTGGAGGGAGAGTGTTTGTGGAATGGAGGAGGAGGGAAGGGGAGGAGGAGGAGGAAGAAAAGAGAGGGAGAGGAGGAAGAAAAGAAGGGAGAGGAAGACTGGCCTTCTTGGTGCTTTGAGCCTGTTGGCTTTCTTGTAGACGTTTCATGACCCAGCTAGGGAACATCATCAGTGCTTGGAGGGAGAGTGTTTGTGGAATGGAGGAGGAGGGAAGGGGAGGAGGAGGAGGAAGAAAAAGAGGAAGAGGAGGAAGAAAAGAAGGGAGAGGAAGACTGGCCTTCTTGGTGCTTTGAGCCTGTTGGCTTTCTTGTAGACGTTTCATGACCCAGCTAGGGAACATCATCAGTGCTTGGAGGGAGGGTATTTGTGGAATGGGAGAGGAGGGAAGGGGAGGAGGAGGAGGAAGAAAAAGAGGGAGAGGAGGAAGAAAAGAAGGGAGAGGAAGACTGGCCTTCTTGGTGCTTTGAGCCTGTTGGCTTTCTTGTAGATGTTTCATGACCCAGCTAGGGAACATCATCAGTGCTTGGAGGGAGAGTGTTTGTGGAATGGAGGAGGAGGGAAGGGGAGGAGGAGGAGGAAGAAAAAGAGGGAGAGGAGGAAGAAAAGAAGGGAGAGGAAGACTGGCCTTCTTGGTGCTTTGAGCCTGTTGGCTTTCTTGCAGACGTTTCATGACCCAGCTAGGGAACATCATCAGTGCTTGGAGGGAGAGTGTTTGTGGAATGGAGGAGGAGGGAAGGGGAGGAGGAGGAGGAAGAAAAAGAGGGAGAGGAGGAAGAAAAGAAGGGAGAGGAAGACTGGCCTTCTTGGTGCTTTGAGCCTGTTGGCTTTCTTGTAGACGTTTCATGACCCAGCTAGGGAACATCATCAGTGCTTGGAGGGAGAGTGTTTGTGGAATGGAGGAGGAGGGAAGGGGAGGAGGAGGAGGAAGAAAAAGAGGGAGAGGAGGAAGAAAAGAAGGGAGAGGAAGACTGGCCTTCTTGGTGCTTTGAGCCTGTTGGCTTTCTTGTAGACGTTTCATGACCCAGCTAGGGAACATCATCAGTGCTTGGAGGGAGAGTGTTTGTGGAATGGAGGAGGAGGGAAGGGGAGGAGGAGGAGGAAGAAAAAGAGGGAGAGGAGGAAGAAAAGAAGGGAGAGGAAGACTGGCCTTCTTGGTGCTTTGAGCCTGTTGGCTTTCTTGCAGACGTTTCATGACCCAGCTAGGGAACATCATCAGTGCTTGGAGGGAGGGTATTTGTGGAATGGAGCAGGAGGGAAGGGGAGGAGGAGGAGGAAGAAAAAGAGGGAGAGGAGGAAGAAAAGAAGGGAGAGGAAGACTGGCCTTCTTGGTGCTTTGAGCCTGTTGGCTTTCTTGTAGACGTTTCATGACCCAGCTAGGGAACATCATCAGTGCTTGGAGGGAGAGTGTTTGTGGAATGGAGGAGGAGGGAAGGGGAGGAGGAGGAGGAAGAAAAAGAGGGAGAGGAGGAAGAAAAGAAGGGAGAGGAAGACTGGCCTTCTTGGTGCTTTGAGCCTGTTGGCTTTCTTGTAGACGTTTCATGACCCAGCTAGGGAACATCATCAGTGCTTGGAGGGAGAGTGTTTGTGGAATGGAGGAGGAGGGAAGGGGAGGAGGAGGAGGAAGAAAAAGAGGGAGAGGAGGAAGAAAAGAAGGGAGAGGAAGACTGGCCTTCTTGGTGCTTTGAGCCTGTTGGCTTTCTTGTAGACGTTTCATGACCCAGCTAGGGAACATCATCAGTGCTTGGAGGGAGAGTGTTTGTGGAATGGAGGAGGAGGGAAGGGGAGGAGGAGGAGGAAGAAAAAGAGGGAGAGGAGGAAGAAAAGAAGGGAGAGGAAGACTGGCCTTCTTGGTGCTTTGAGCCTGTTGGCTTTCTTGTAGACGTTTCATGACCCAGCTAGGGAACATCATCAGTGCTTGGAGGGAGAGTGTTTGTGGAATGGAGGAGGAGGGAAGGGGAGGAGGAGGAGGAAGAAAAAGAGGGAGAGGAGGAAGAAAAGAAGGGAGAGGAAGACTGGCCTTCTTGGTGCTTTGAGCCTGTTGGCTTTCTTGTAGACGTTTCATGACCCAGCTAGGGAACATCATCAGTGCTTGGAGGGAGAGTGTTTGTGGAATGGAGGAGGAGGGAAGGGGAGGAGGAGGAGGAAGAAAAAGAGGGAGAGGAGGAAGAAAAGAAGGGAGAGGAAGACTGGCCTTCTTGGTGCTTTGAGCCTGTTGGCTTTCTTGCAGACGTTTCATGACCCAGCTAGGGAACATCATCAGTGCTTGGAGGGAGGGTATTTGTGGAATGGAGCAGGAGGGAAGGGGAGGAGGAGGAGGAAGAAAAAGAGGGAGAGGAGGAAGAAAAGAAGGGAGAGGAAGACTGGCCTTCTTGGTGCTTTGAGCCTGTTGGCTTTCTTGTAGACGTTTCATGACCCAGCTAGGGAACATCATCAGTGCTTGGAGGGAGAGTGTTTGTGGAATGGAGGAGGAGGGAAGGGGAGGAGGAGGAGGAAGAAAAAGAGGGAGAGGAGGAAGAAAAGAAGGGAGAGG
This sequence comes from Hydrophis major, assembly GCA_033807585.1. NCBI lineage: Eukaryota > Metazoa > Chordata > Lepidosauria > Squamata > Elapidae > Hydrophis > Hydrophis major. Next base: position 431,099,429 of record CM066328.1, read on the forward strand.
AAGACTGGCCTTCTTGGTGCTTTGAGCCTGTTGGCTTTCTTGTAGACGTTTCATGACCCAGCTAGGGAACATCATCAGTGCTTGGAGGGAGAGTGTTTGTGGAATGGAGGAGGAGGGAAGGGGAGGAGGAGGAGGAAGAAAAAGAGGGAGAGGAGGAAGAAAAGAAGGGAGAGGAAGACTGGCCTTCTTGGTGCTTTGAGCCTGTTGGCTTTCTTGTAGACGTTTCATGACCCAGCTAGGGAACATCATCAGTGCTTGGAGGGAGAGTGTTTGTGGAATGGAGGAGGAGGGAAGGGGAGGAGGAGGAGGAAGAAAAAGAGGGAGAGGAGGAAGAAAAGAAGGGAGAGGAAGACTGGCCTTCTTGGTGCTTTGAGCCTGTTGGCTTTCTTGTAGACGTTTCATGACCCAGCTAGGGAACATCATCAGTGCTTGGAGGGAGAGTGTTTGTGGAATGGAGGAGGAGGGAAGGGGAGGAGGAGGAGGAAGAAAAGAGAGGGAGAGGAGGAAGAAAAGAAGGGAGAGGAAGACTGGCCTTCTTGGTGCTTTGAGCCTGTTGGCTTTCTTGCAGACGTTTCATGACCCAGCGAGGGAACATCATCAGTGCTTGGAGGGAGGGTATTTGTGGAATGGGAGAGGAGGGAAGGGGAGGAGGAGGAGGAAGAAAAAGAGGGAGAGGAGGAAGAAAAGAAGGGAGAGGAAGACTGGCCTTCTTGGTGCTTTGAGCCTGTTGGCTTTCTTGTAGACGTTTCATGACCCAGCTAGGGAACATCATCAGTGCTTGGAGGGAGAGTGTTTGTGGAATGGAGGAGGAGGGAAGGGGAGGAGGAGGAGGAAGAAAAAGAGGGAGAGGAGGAAGAAAAGAAGGGAGAGGAAGACTGGCCTTCTTGGTGCTTTGAGCCTGTTGGCTTTCTTGCAGACGTTTCATGACCCAGCTAGGGAACATCATCAGTGCTTGGAGGGAGAGTGTTTGTGGAATGGAGGAGGAGGGAAGGGGAGGAGGAGGAGGAAGAAAAAGAGGAAGAGGAGGAAGAAAAGAAGGGAGAGGAAGACTGGCCTTCTTGGTGCTTTGAGCCTGTTGGCTTTCTTGTAGACGTTTCATGACCCAGCTAGGGAACATCATCAGTGCTTGGAGGGAGAGTGTTTGTGGAATGGAGCAGGAGGGAAGGGGAGGAGGAGGAGGAGGAGGAAGAAAAAGAGGGAGAGGAGGAAGAAAAGAAGGGAGAGGAAGACTGGCCTTCTTGGTGCTTTGAGCTTGTTGGCTTTCTTGTAGACGTTTCATGACCCAGCTAGGGAACATCATCAGTGCTTGGAGGGAGAGTGTTTGTGGAATGGAGGAGGAGGGAAGGGGAGGAGGAGGAGGAAGAAAAAGAGGAAGAGGAGGAAGAAAAGAAGGGAGAGGAAGACTGGCCTTCTTGGTGCTTTGAGCCTGTTGGCTTTCTTGTAGACGTTTCATGACCCAGCTAGGGAACATCATCAGTGCTTGGAGGGAGAGTGTTTGTGGAATGGAGCAGGAGGGAAGGGGAGGAGGAGGAGGAAGAAAAAGAGGGAGAGGAGGAAGAAAAGAAGGGAGAGGAAGACTGGCCTTCTTGGTGCTTTGAGCCTGTTGGCTTTCTTGTAGACGTTTCATGACCCAGCTAGGGAACATCATCAGTGCTTGGAGGGAGAGTGTTTGTGGAATGGAGGAGGAGGGAAGGGGAGGAGGAGGAGGAAGAAAAAGAGGGAGAGGAGGAAGAAAAGAAGGGAGAGGAAGACTGGCCTTCTTGGTGCTTTGAGCCTGTTGGCTTTCTTGTAGACGTTTCATGACCCAGCTAGGGAACATCATCAGTGCTTGGAGGGAGAGTGTTTGTGGAATGGAGGAGGAGGGAAGGGGAGGAGGAGGAGGAAGAAAAGAGAGGGAGAGGAGGAAGAAAAGAAGGGAGAGGAAGACTGGCCTTCTTGGTGCTTTGAGCCTGTTGGCTTTCTTGTAGACGTTTCATGACCCAGCTAAGGAACATCATCAGTGCTTGGAGGGAGGGTATTTGTGGAATGGGAGAGGAGGGAAGGGGAGGAGGAGGAAGAAGAAAAAGAGGGAGAGGAGGAAGAAAAGAAGGGAGAGGAAGACTGGCCTTCTTGGTGCTTTGAGCCTGTTGGCTTTCTTGTAGACGTTTCATGACCCAGCTAGGGAACATCATCAGTGCTTGGAGGGAGAGTGTTTGTGGAATGGAGGAGGAGGGAAGGGGAGGAGGAGGAGGAAGAAAAAGAGGGAGAGGAGGAAGAAAAGAAGGGAGAGGAAGACTGGCCTTCTTGGTGCTTTGAGCCTGTTGGCTTTCTTGCAGACGTTTCATGACCCAGCTAGGGAACATCATCAGTGCTTGGAGGGAGAGTGTTTGTGGAATGGAGGAGGAGGGAAGGGGAGGAGGAGGAGGAAGAAAAAGAGGAAGAGGAGGAAGAAAAGAAGGGAGAGGAAGACTGGCCTTCTTGGTGCTTTGAGCCTGTTGGCTTTCTTGTAGACGTTTCATGACCCAGCTAGGGAACATCATCAGTGCTTGGAGGGAGGGTATTTGTGGAATGGAGCAGGAGGGAAGGGGAGGAGGAGGAGGAAGAAAAAGAGGGAGAGGAGGAAGAAAAGAAGGGAGAGGAAGACTGGCCTTCTTGGTGCTTTGAGCCTGTTGGCTTTCTTGTAGACGTTTCATGACCCAGCTAGGGAACATCATCAGTGTTTGGAGGGAGAGTGTTTGTGGAATGGAGGAGGAGGGAAGGGGAGGAGGAGGAGGAAGAAAAAGAGGGAGAGGAGGAAGAAAAGAAGGGAGAGGAAGACTGGCCTTCTTGGTGCTTTGAGCCTGTTGGCTTTCTTGCAGACGTTTCATGACCCAGCTAGGGAACATCATCAGTGCTTGGAGGGAGAGTGTTTGTGGAATGGAGGAGGAGGGAAGGGGAGGAGGAGGAGGAAGAAAAAGAGGGAGAGGAGGAAGAAAAGAAGGGAGAGGAAGACTGGCCTTCTTGGTGCTTTGAGCCTGTTGGCTTTCTTGTAGACGTTTCATGACCCAGCTAGGGAACATCATCAGTGCTTGGAGGGAGAGTGTTTGTGGAATGGAGGAGGAGGGAAGGGGAGGAGGAGGAGGAAGAAAAGAGAGGGAGAGGAGGAAGAAAAGAAGGGAGAGGAAGACTGGCCTTCTTGGTGCTTTGAGCCTGTTGGCTTTCTTGTAGACGTTTCATGACCCAGCTAAGGAACATCATCAGTGCTTGGAGGGAGGGTATTTGTGGAATGGGAGAGGAGGGAAGGGGAGGAGGAGGAAGAAGAAAAAGAGGGAGAGGAGGAAGAAAAGAAGGGAGAGGAAGACTGGCCTTCTTGGTGCTTTGAGCCTGTTGGCTTTCTTGTAGACGTTTCATGACCCAGCTAAGGAACATCATCAGTGCTTGGAGGGAGGGTATTTGTGGAATGGGAGAGGAGGGAAGGGGAGGAGGAGGAGGAAGAAAAAGAGGGAGAGGAGGAAGAAAAGAAGGGAGAGGAAGACTGGCCTTCTTGGTGCTTTGAGCCTGTTGGCTTTCTTGTAGACGTTTCATGACCCAGCTAGGGAACATCATCAGTGCTTGGAGGGAGAGTGTTTGTGGAATGGAGGAGGAGGGAAGGGGAGGAGGAGGAGGAAGAAAAAGAGGAAGAGGAGGAAGAAAAGAAGGGAGAGGAAGACTGGCCTTCTTGGTGCTTTGAGCCTGTTGGCTTTCTTGTAGACGTTTCATGACCCAGCTAGGGAACATCATCAGTGCTTGGAGGGAGGGTATTTGTGGAATGGGAGAGGAGGGAAGGGGAGGAGGAGGAGGAAGAAAAAGAGGGAGAGGAGGAAGAAAAGAAGGGAGAGGAAGACTGGCCTTCTTGGTGCTTTGAGCCTGTTGGCTTTCTTGTAGACGTTTCATGACCCAGCTAGGGAACATCATCAGTGCTTGGAGGGAGGGTATTTGTGGAATGGGAGAGGAGGGAAGGGGAGGAGGAGGAGGAAGAAAAAGAGGAAGAGGAGGAAGAAAAGAAGGGAGAGGAAGACTGGCCTTCTTGGTGCTTTGAGCCTGTTGGCTTTCTTGTAGACGTTTCATGACCCAGCTAGGGAACATCATCAGTGCTTGGAGGGAGAGTGTTTGTGGAATGGAGGAGGAGGGAAGGGGAGGAGGAGGAGGAAGAAAAAGAGGGAGAGGAGGAAGAAAAGAAGGGAGAGGAAGACTGGCCTTCTTGGTGCTTTGAGCCTGTTGGCTTTCTTGTAGACGTTTCATGACCCAGCTAGGGAACATCATCAGTGCTTGGAGGGAGAGTGTTTGTGGAATGGAGGAGGAGGGAAGGGGAGGAGGAGGAGGAAGAAAAAAGAGGAAGAGAATAAAGAAAAGCAGGATGAGGAAGACTGGCATCCTTGGTGCTCTCTGAGCCTGGTGGTTTTCTTGCAGACGTTTCATGACCCAGCTAGGGAACATCATCAGTGCCAATAGAGGGAGTGGGGTTTGGGAGGAGGAGGAGCAGAGTTATGGTATTTTTGTTTCCTTGTTCGCTTTTTATTGCCTCTTTTAAACGGTGTGTAAATCTCTCTTAAGGGTCCTTGCCTATTGACAAACCCCCACTTCCACCAGTACTGAGCGTGCAAGCCACGGGACATCATTGGAGAGCGAATCCCACTCCCTTCCAGTACTGATGACGTTCCCTAACTGGGTCATTAAACGTCTGCCAGGAAACACCGAAGCTCAGAGCCCCCCTCCCCTCCCTTCCAGTCCTCCTCCTTTTCTCTAGTACTGATGTTGTTTCCTAGTTGGCTCATGAGACGTCTGCCAGGAAGCAAGAAAGCTCGGAAAGCAACCCCCACACACACCGTCCTCCTCCTCTTCTCTAGCACAGATGTTGTTCCCTAGTTGGGTCATGAAACGTCTGCCAGGAAGCAAGAAAGCTTGGAAAGCAACCCCCACACACCCCGTCCTCCTCCTCCTCTTCTCTAGCACTGATGTTGTTACCTAGTTGGCTCATGAGACGTCTGCCAGGAAGCAAGAAAGCTCGGAAAGCAACCCCCACCCCACCCCGTCCTCCTCCTCCTCTTCTCTAGCACTGATGTTGTTACCTAGTTTGCTCATGAGACGTCCGCAAAACCCCCAAGTTGTCTTCCAATCGAAAATGATCTCCATTTTCCCTGGGAGAATCCAAGAGAAACTTTCTTCCATTGGTCTCTCTTGCCTGCTTCTCAACAGCCATCAAGAACGTCCGGGAAGGAACGCGCAGCCCAAGAACGGCTCACGACCTGAGCCTCAAACGGACGTACGAAGTCATGGAAGGAAACATCAAGCAGGGGATGTCGATGAGAGAATCTCCCGTCTCGGCACCTTTGGAAGGTAAGCTTGGCTAAGCAGCTTCCGGTTCGTTTGCAGGAATCGGGGATGTTCATGAAACTAATGAAAAGAAGGACCAGGGGAGACAGGATTGCAGCGTTCCAAAATATCTGAGGGGCTGCCCCAAAGAAGAGGGAGTCAAGCTATTCTCCAAAGCCCCTGAAGAAGCCACAGATGGAAAACTGATCAAGGAGAGAATTTCCCAATAGTGCGGAGAATGAACCATTTTTTTTATCTTTTAGGCTTAATTTGCCGGGCGGTGCCTCAAGGGAGCCCCCACTCCGATATGAAGGAGAGGACGGTGTTGTCGGGCTCAATCATGCAAGGTAAGGAAAAGACCTTTGAGCAGGGGGTTGGACTAGATGACCTACAAGGTCCTTTCCATCTCGGTTATCTTACTCCATTCTAACCATTTACAGGTAGTCCTTGACCTACACCAGCTCATTCTCAGGGATCATTCTCAGTTATTTTATTTTTTTAAAACAAATTAGTTTATAATACAAAATACAAAAGGAAATGGGAAAAACAGAAGAGGAAAAAGGGAAGGGAGAAGTGTGGAAAAGAAGGGAAAAAGAAAGAAAAAGGCATTGTCTTCCGAGTCTCTTTGGGTGCAGTAGAATAAGATAACAGCACTGAACCTCAACGTCTTAGTTTTACATAACAGCATAGGTAATTTCCGACTCACAGCAGTTCGTTTAGTGACCGTTCAAAGTTACAACACCATTGAAAAAAAGGGAGTTACGGCCCTTTTTCAGTTAACAACCCTGGGGGTCACGCGATTTACATTGGACCACTTGATAACCAACTCGCATTTACCGTGGGTGCAGTCAGCATCCCGGGGGTCACGCGATCTCCTTTTGCGACCTTCTGACAAGCAAAGTCAACGGGGAACCCAGGTTCGCTTAACGACCGTGCTATCCATGTAACAATGTCAGCGACTCACTGAACAAAACGTGGCCAGGAAAGTTGTAAAATGCGGCAAAAGAACCAATCCCTCACTTTTAACCAATTTCTCACTTCACCACATGAAATGTTGGGCTCCGTTGTGGAGGACGACCTTTAGAAACCAGCTATTTCTACTACAACAACAAAAATCGATTTATAAAACCCACAATCAAAGTTTCCATTTTTTTTTTTTCACCAGCTCAAGCAGAAGCGGTTTCCGAATCATTTCGCGGTTATAACGGCATTGACAAAAAGTGACTTAGGACCATTTTTTCACATTTAACGGCCGCAGTATTATTGTCATAGAGCAGGGATGTCAATCTCAGTTTCATTGAGGGCCACATCAGGGTTGTGTTTGACCTGGGGGGGAGGCTGGGGGAGTGTGACATCACTTGTGTCAGAGGCACCTGTGTTGGCCAAGTGCTAAGGCAGGACTTCTCTCAGACCCTCCCTCCCTCTCATTATAACCTTCCTTCCTTCCTTCCTTCCTTCCTTCCTTCCTTCCTTCCTTCCCTCCCTCCCTCCCTCCTTCCTTTTCTTTTTCCTTCCCTCTTCATTTTCCTTTCTTCTTCCTTCCCCTCTTTCCTTCTTTTTCCTTTCCTTGCTCTCTTCCCATCTTTCTTCCTTTTCCTTTGTCTGTCCTACTTCCCTTTCTCCTTTCCTGTCCCTCCTTGTGTCCGGCAGTTTTTCCAGTACTTGACGCACTAGGGCAAAGGTCTTCAAAATTGGTGTGATGATCCGGGGCGTGGTAAAAAGCAACAGAGCTGAAAAATAGGAATGTGGCTGCCTTGAAGTGGGTGGAGATGTGTGAGAGACCTGTGTGTGTGTGTGTGTGTGTGTGTGTGTGAGAGAGAGAGAGAGAGAGAGAGAGAGAGAGAGAGAGAGAGAGAGACTGAGACTTCTGCGGCTTCTGCTGCTTTCCTTGCATGAAGCCAAAAGTCTCTCTCTCTCTCTCTCTCTCTTCCTCTGAGAACAGAGCTGGAGACAGTATCCTGCGATCCCAAATAAAGAATGATCGATCGGTAGGAAAACGGGATGGGGGATTTTCTTGCAGACTTTTTGGGGGATTTTCCCAGGGTCTCTGGTCCGTGGGTTTTAAAATTATGAGTTGGGTGGTCCCTGAGGTCCAAAAGTTTGGCGGCCCCTGTTCTAGTCCAACCCCCAGGCCTTAAGTTCAATGCCCCTGGTCTAGGACAACACGTGCTCAGGCCTACTAGTGATACTAGAATAACAGAGTTGGAAGGGACCTTGGAGGTCTTCTAGTCCAGCCCCGGGCCTTAAGTTCGATCTCCCTGAGTTGGACCATGTGACAGACTGGATTTGTTCATAGATTTTTATCTTATTATTTATTGTTTTGATTCTACAATTTTTCTTTGAGATATTTACTTTTTCTTTTTTTTTAATTTGTTCTGGTCTCTGGTCCACATGACTGCAATACCTTAAAATGAATTGAATCCTGACAGTCTCTCTTTCTCCCCCCCTCCCTTCCTTCCCTGAAGGCACCCCACGATCGACGGCGGAGAGCTACGAAATGGGGCTTAAATATCCGAAGATCAAGCGGGAATCTCCTCCCATGCGGACCTTCGAGGGAGCCATCGCCAAGGGCAAACTCTACGACGGGGTCACCACCATCAAGGAGATGGGGCGCTCCATCCACGAGATTCCCCGGCAGGAGCTGTTAAATCAGGAAAGCCAGAAGACCCCTGAGATGGTCCCCAATGTCCGCCCCATCATCGAAGGATCCATCTCGCAGGTGAGAGCAAAACGCCGGAGAACCATCAGATCCTGCAAGGGTTTTTTTTTGTTTTTAAAGAGTTGGAAGGGACTGTTGAGGTCACAAAGTCTCACCCCTATTCGGGGTAAAGCTCCAGATGGCAGATAGACAGCTGTCTGTTCTTCTAATACAGTTAGTCCTCGGCTTACGACTGTTCTAATACAGGTAGTCCTCGTTTAGTGCCTGTTCGACAGCAGTGAAAAAAAATTCTCTATTCTCTATTCTATTCAAATTCTTAATCTAATCTTACTCTATTCTTATTCTTATTCTTATTCTATTTTTATTCAAATTCTTATTCTATTCTTATTCAAATTCTTATTCTATTTTTATTCTATTCTATTCTAAATTTCTTTTTCAAATCTTATTCTATTCTGTTCAAATTCTATTTTATTCTTATTCTACTATTTTATTCTATTCTTATTCTTTCTAATCTATTCTAAAATTCTTATTCAAATTCTTATTCTATTCTATTCTATTCAAATTCTTATTCTATTCTTATTTTTATTCTATTCTCTATTCTATTCTATTCTATTCTAAAAAATTTATTCAAATTCTTATTCTATTCTAAAATTCTTATTCAAATTCAAATTCCTATTCTTATTCTATTCTAAAATTCTTATTAAAATTCTTATTCTATTTTTATTCTATTCTTATTCTATTCTATTCTAAATTTCTTTTTCAAATTCTTATTCTATTCTGTTCAAATTCTATTTTATTCTTATTCTACTATTTTATTCTATTCTTATTCTTTCTAATCTATTCTAAAATTCTTATTCAAATTCTTATTCTATTTTATTCAGATTCTTATTCTATTCTCTATTCTATTCTATTCTATTCTAAAAAAATTATTCAAATTCTTATTCTATTCTAAAATTCTTATTCAAATTCTTATTCTATTCTAAAATTTTATTCAAATTCTTATTCTATTCTAAAAAATTTATTCAAATTCTTATTTTATTCTAAAATTCTTATTCTATTCTTATTCTATTCTAAGAAATTTTATTCAAATTTTTGTTCTATTCTAAATTTTTTATTCAAATTCTTATTCTGTTATTCTGTTCTAAAATTTTTATTCAAATTCTTATTCTATTCTATTTTAAAAATTTTATTCAAATTCTAATTCTATTCTAAAATTCTTATTCAAATTCTTATTCTATTCTTATTCTATTCTAAGAAATTTTATTCAAATTTTTGTTCTATTCTAAAAAATTTATTCAAATTCTTATTCAAATTCTTATTCTATTCAAAAATTCTTATTCACATTCTTATTCTATTCTATTCTTATTCTTTTCTGTTCTTATTCTATTCTCTATTCCAAGGGTTTTCAAAGGGTTGGCAAGTTTAAGCCTTGTGGACTTCAACTCCCAGGATTCCTGAGCTAACATGACTGGAGAAGGAGGAATTCTGGGAGTTGAAGTCCACAAGCCTTAAAAGCCGTCAACTTTGAAGACTTCTGATCTATTTTCACACTTACAACCACTGCAGCATCCTTACGTGAACAAAACTCAGCTGGCTTGGCAACTGGCTCATATTTATGACGGTTGCAGCAGCGTCCTGGGGTCACGAGATCCCCTTTGGCAACCTTCTGAAAAGTCAGTGGGGAAGCCAGATTCACTTAACAACCATGTTACTTACTTAACAGCTGCAGTGATTCGCTTAACAACCAGGGCAAAAGAGAGAGGGAGGGAGGGCTGGAGGGAGAAAACCGGGGTCAAGGGTGACAATGAATGATGTGTCTCAGAGTCAGCTACACCCAGGCAGTACCGGACATGTTAACTCCCAATAAATCCTTCTTAAGTTTTGGACGTTCGGCTCGAGACTCACCATTTAAATGGGGGGTAATTGTTGGAATCCTGACACTGAACAGAGAACCCGTTGCTGAAATTTTTGAAGTCCATCCCTGGCCACACCCACTTGGCAGCACTCAGATGGCCACGCCCCCCTCAGCCGCGCCCCCCCTGGCTGCAGGGAGTCGCCATACGACCTTCTTCCTCCTCCTGCAGGGCACGCCCATCAAGTACGAGAGCAGCTCCTGCCAGTCGGCCATCAAACACAACGTCAAGTCCCTGATCACGGGGCCCAGCAAGCTCTCGCGGGGCATGCCCCCCATGGAGATGTTGCCGGAGAACATGAAGGGGGTGGAACGCGGGAAACACGAAGACCCCAAGGCGGGAGAGATGCGTCCTCGCCACACCTCGGTGGTCAGCTCAGGTCCGTCCGTCCTACGCTCCACCCTCCACGAGGCTCCCAAGTCCCAAGTCAGCCCCGGGATCTATGAGGATGCCAATGCCAGGAGGACGCCAGTGGGCTATCAGAGCATGTCCAGGAGCTCACCCATGATGAACCGGGTCGAAGGTAGGTGGCCTTTGTGGCTTCTGTGACAGTCAGTGGGACGGGGGATGAAATGGTTGACCAACTGACCTGCTCTGACTCTCTAAAATTCAGAAAGCCTTTTAATAGCAAAAGCCCTTAGACTTATATACCGCTTCACGGTGCTTCCCAGCCCTCTCTTAAGCGGTTTTACAGTGTCAGCCTCTTGCCCCCCAACAATCTGGGTCTTCATTTCACCAACCTCAGAAGGATGGAAGGCTGAGTCGACCTGGAGCCCCGTCAGGATCCAACAAACTTCCTTCCTTCCTTCCTTCCTTCCTTCCTTCCTTCCTTCCTTCCTTCCTTCCTTCCTTCCTTCCTTCCTTCCTTCCTTCCTTCCTTCCTGTTTCCTGTCCTTCTCATTTTCCCTCCTTCCTACCCAATACCACCTAGATTAATATCCCACTTCACGGTGCTTCCCAGCCCTCTCTAAGCGGTTTACAGAGCCAGCCTCTTGCCCCCAACAGTCTGGGTCCTCATTTGACCCATCTCGGAAGGATGGAAGGCTGAGTCGACCTGGAGCCAGTCAGAATTGAACTGCTGGCAGCTGCATTCCAACCACTATGGCTCTTCCTTCCTTCCTTCCTTCCTTCCTTCCTTGCTGTTTCCTGTCCTTCTCATTTTCCCTCCTTCCTACCCAATACCACCTAGATTAATATCCCGCTTCACGGTGCTTCCCAGCCCTCTCTAATCAGTTTACAGAATCAGCCTATGCCCCCCACAACAATCTGTGTCCTTGTTTTGCCCACCTCGGAAGGATGGAAGATTGGGTCAAACTTTGAGCCTGATGGGATTCGAACTGCCAAATGGTAGGCAGCTGGCCATCAGCAGAAATAGCCTGCAGTACCGCACTCTAACCCCTGTGCCAACACGGCTCACATATCACTTTCAATCAGTTATATTCCTATTTACTTAGAATTTCAGAATAGGTACCAATGGCTTCTCCCTGTATGTTGTTATAAGGCTGGTTCCCGACTTACAGATACATGTTTAGTGAACTTCTATTGCTAAGCAAGATATTTGTTACAGGAGTCGCCCTCCTTTTTTTGACCCCCTTTTTGTGACAGTTGTTAAACGAATCACTGCCATGACTGCCATTGCTGAATCACACTGTTGTTGAGCAAATCCAAAAAGGAGGGAGGGAGGACATAGAAAGAGGAAGGGAAGGAAAGAAAAGGGGAAGACACGAGAAGGGAGGGAGGGGGGAGGACAGGGAGGAAGGGAAAGGAGAAAAGATGGAAGGAGGGCAGGAGGAAGGACATAGAGGAAAGGAAGGAAGGAAAAGGCGAAAGGGAGGGAGGAAGAAAGGAAGGAAAAGGGAGGAACGGGGAGAGAAAAGGAAAGGAGGAATGGTGAAGGAAAGAAAGGGAGGGAGGGAGGGAGGAAGAATGAGAAAGGGAAAAGAGAAGGAAAAAAGGAAGGGAGATAGGGAAAAGAAAGACGAAGGAATGGAAAGGAGAAAGGGAAGGAAGGAAGGAAGACTGGGCATAACAAAACTGACAAGAGGGAAGTTGAAAAGTAATGTTTGGAAGTCTGATTTCAATGAAAGATGCTTGGAACCAACTTGCAGAGGAAGGTAATACAGTGGTGACTAACCTTTTGGGCTCCTTTGCCAAAAATTCCAGCACCTGGAAGGTAATGCGTACGCCCCCCCACGCCCACTACGCATACGCGGGCAATCCCCACTCACCCCGCCGCCCCCTTACCTGCACTGCACCTCACAGCTGATTTTCAGCAAGTTTGAGGCCCTTTTCGGCCTCCCAGAGGCTTGAGGAAGGCTTCTGTAGGCCAAAAACTAGGCCCGTTTGGTCACTTCCGGTATTTCCAGAAAAACAGGAAGTGATGAAACGGGCCTAGTTTTCGTCCTGCAAAGCCTGCATAAACCTTCCTCAAGCCTCTGGGAGGCCGAAAAAGGCCTCAAACCGGCCAAAAATCGGCTGTAAGGCGCACGCGTGCGCAGTGAGGTAAGTTTGCCTGCAGCTCGCCTGCTGGCACAAATGGCTCTGGGTGCCACCTGTGGCACGCGTTCCATAGGTTCGCCATCACGGAGGTAGTGAATCCATCAGATTAATAAACATGTTTGGGATAAACACGTCTTATCAAATGACAAAATTTGCAAAATAAGTAAATACAATAATCATGAAATAAAATGTAATGATAATAACAAAATAAAATATAAAATCACAGGGTGAGATAAAATCAAATGCCATAAAATATAAAATGATTCTCACGGTCCCCCTGAGTTTTCCAGCAGCCAAGAGCCACTTGCGTTCCCACAACTCGGGTTTTCTTTTGCAGGCAACCTTTCTTCGGGGAAGCCCCTGAATCACGAGAGGAAGTCCACTTTGACGCCGACGCAAAGGGAGAGCGTCCCGGCCAAATCTCCGGTCCCGGGGGTTGACCCCGGAGTCACTCACAGCCCCTTCGACCCTCACCACCGAGGGGCAGCCCCCGAAGTTTACCGGAGCCATCTCTCGCCTCACCTGGACCCAGCTATCCAGTTCCACAGAGCCTTGGATCCCAGTACGTAAATTTTATTTTTGTTTTTTGTTTTTTTGCTTTTCGGTCGGGGGTCCTTGACTTACGACTGCAATTGTGCCCCAGGTTTCCGTTGCTAAGTGAGATGGTCATTAAGCCTCGCCCCCATTGAACGATCTTTCTTGCCACCGTTGTTAAGTGAATCGCCGCAGATGTTGAGTTAGCAACGTGGTTGTTCAATGAATCTGGTTTCCCCCGTTGAGTGGCGTCCGGGACATGGCAAACCAACGTAAATATGAGTCAGTTGCCAAGTATCCGAAAGTAAATCCCTCAGCCATGGGGATGCCACAACGGTCGTAAGTGCGAAAAATGGTCCCAAGTCCCTTTTTTCAGTGCCTTGTAACTTTGAACGGTCGCTCAGCAAATTGTTGTAAGTTGAGGATTAGCTGTACAGAATAGCTTGAGTTGGAAGGAACCTTGGAGGTCTTCTCGTTCAACCCCAGCCCCCCCCCCCCCCCCCCCCCGTGTCAGCTTTGGAATCCATATTGAGACCAGATGCTCCCAAGCTGCCACATTTTGAGCCTAGGAAAAGTGGGAGGGGGGGATTTCCTGGAGTGTATGTACTTAGACATAATAACATTCTTTTTCTAATTCAAGATCATGTTATTTTGCACATCAGTGAGGGGAAGTCTCAAGTTGGGATGGATGGGTGCAGAATGTCATGCCCCTGTTGGAGTCTGATTCTGAGGGGGAGGTTGAACAGCTGACAGGGAGTGGGAATGTGGCTCCAGTGGCTGTGGAAGAAACTGGGGAAGGGCACAGTCCGGCTGTGCATTCAGAGGAAGACCCAGACCCACCCCCTCTTCATCCTAGGGCACGCAGGGAGAAACGGAGAAGGGAGCAACATGAGTTGCAGGGGTTTATGAGGGAGGAAAGGGCCCTGATCCCCTTCATGGGCTGCAGCTGGGAAGACTGTTTAAAAGGGCAAACTACGCATGGCAAAGTTGCTGGAAGAAAAGTGTGAATTATTATGATTTATCAAGTCTTATCTGAGTTCTGGTGTCTTCCCAACTGTGTGTGTTTCGTTATCTTTTGGAAGTCTACAATTCCTTATCCTGCGCTGTCTTGTTAATTGCTGCAACGTGGTTTGTGTTGGTTTTTATTTATAATCTAGATGTACTTTGGGTTCAGACTGAATTTCTTCCCTTTAAAAACTGTGCTTGGGAGAGTTTTTTTTCTCCAGCCGATGATAACTGGACACTGGGGGCCAAGTTGGAGGAATTCAAGGGACTTTACCTACTTTTGTGACTTTGTTGCTTTTGTGCCACGCCCCTTTGGGTCATCGTATAGGGGATGGATTTGTAGTTTTTACTCATGGCAAGGAAACCCGGAACTTTCAGATTCGGGATTCCCCAGTTGTGGCAGTTTACTATCCAAAATAAAAGGAACCTTGAATTAGACAAAGAACGTCATACATTCCAAGACATTCCACCCTCCCACTTTCCCAGGCTCAAAGTGTGGCAGCGTGGGAGCATCTGGTCTCAGTATGGCTTCCAAAGTTGACACCAAAGCTGCTCGAGTAGGAAGACCGGTGGAAAAAATCCCCTTGTCAATGACATGTGACTTGGTTTGATAAGTCCCTACTCTCCGTCCCCGTTGTCGCTACAAACGTTCACTAAATCAACGGTTGTAAGTCGAGGAATAACCTGTAATATAAAGAAACGGTGCTTTCTGTCTCCTTACCTACTTAATGTTTTCTGCTCTTTCCCCGCCCAGCGACCGCCTACATGTTCCAGCGGCAGCTCTCGCCCACCCCGGGCTACCCCAGCCAATACCAGCTTTATGCCATGGAGAACACGCGGCAAACCATCCTGAACGACTACATCACATCCCAGCAGATGCAGGTCAACCTGCGGCCGGACCTTGCACGAGGACTGTCGCCCCGAGAGCAGACCTTGGCGCTCCCCTATGCAGGGGCGAGAGGTTAGTTTCCATCGCTCAGGATAGGCATTCTACAAACCAGGTTAATTTAGAACAGGGGTGTCAAAACTCAAGGCCCGTGACCCAGATCTGGCCTGTGGGGCCATCCTAGAAACAGTGAAGGTGTCAAACTGAAAAAATACTCCTTTGGTCTTTTTAGTTGCCAGCAGAAAGGGAGTGGGGGGGAAAGCAGTGCATTCCATAAATGCCTCAGATAATGGCCGTGGCAGCCGAAGCTGTTGGTGCACAAGATTCTTACTGGAGAGCATGATTGATGGCTCTCAGCTGTGGATGTGTCCATATATATGAGAAAGAGAATATACATCCAGGGGGTGGGGGAAATAAATGATGTATCTTAGTGTTGGCTGCACCCATGTAATACTGATATGGCCACGCCTAATAAATCATCCTTTTTTTTACTCGGAGAGAAGCGGCTTGTGATTTGAATGTGGGTGGAATTGTCGGAGCCCTGACAGAAGGATTGGCCCTGCCAGTGAAAACGGAGCTGGGGAAGGGGTGGGCCGCGCACACCCTCCCGTGCCTCATTTTCACTGGCAGAGGGGGACCAAAAACAGCAACCTGAAAACAAAACCAAAGGAGAAACATTTCCCCTTTTGCATTTGAGCGTGCAAAAAGGGACAGCAAAGGAGAAAGGGAAAGAGGAAAGAAGGGAAGATGGGAAAGAGAGCAAGGAAGGGAAAAGAGGGGAAGGAAGAAGAAAGGGGGAAGGGAGGGAAAGAAGGAAGGAAGTGAAATGAGAAGGAAGGAAGGAAGATGAGAAAGTGAAATGAGAAGGGAGGGAGGAAGGAAGGAAGATGAGAAATGAGGAGAAGGAAGATAGGAAGGGAGGGAGGAAGGAAGGAAGGAAGAAAGGAAGGAAGATGAGAAAGTGAAATGAGAAGGGAGGGAGGGAGGAAGGAAGATGAGAAATGAGGAGAAGGAAGATAGGAAGGAAGGAAGGAAGGAAGATGAGAAAGTGAAATGAGAAGGGAGGGAGGAAGGAAGGAAGATGAGAAATGAGGAGAAGGAAGATAGGAAGGGAGGAAGGAAGGAAGGAAGGAAGATGAGAAAGTGAAATGAGGAGAAGGAAGGAAAGGAAGGAAGATGAGAAAGTGAAATGAGAAGGGAGGGAAGAAGGAAGGAAGATGAGAAAGTGAAATGAGAAGGGAGGGAGGAAGGAAGGAAGATGAGAAATGAGGAGAAGGAAGATAGGAAGGGAGGAAGGAAGGAAGATAGGAAGGGAGGAAGGAAGATGAGAAAGTGAAATGAGAAGGGAGGGAGGAAGGAAGGAAGATGAGATGAAAAGAAGGAAGATAGGAAGGGAGGAAGGAAGGAAGATGAGAAAGTGAAATGAGAAGGGAGGGAGGAAGGAAGGAAGATGAGAAATGAGGAGAAGGAAGATAGGAAGGGAGGAAGGAAGGAAGGAAGGAAGGAAGATGAGAAAGTGAAATGAGAAGGGAGGGAGGAAGGAAGGAAGATGAGAAATGAGGAGAAGGAAGATAGGAAGGGAGGAAGGAAGGAAGGAAGGAAGATGAGAAAGTGAAATGAGAAGGGAGGGAGGAAGGAAGGAAGATGAGAAATGAGGAGAAGGAAGATAAGGAAGGAAGGAAGGAAGATGAGAAAGTGAAATGAGAAGGGAGGGAGGAAGGAAGGAAGATGAGAAATGAGGAGAAGGAAGATAGGAAGGGAGGAAGGAAGGAAGGAAGATGAGAAAGTGATATGAGAAGG
Source organism: Hydrophis major (assembly GCA_033807585.1). NCBI lineage: Eukaryota > Metazoa > Chordata > Lepidosauria > Squamata > Elapidae > Hydrophis > Hydrophis major. The sequence continues at coordinate 431,116,035 of CM066328.1, forward strand.
GAGGGAGGAAGGAAGGAAGATGAAAAAGTGAAATGAGGAGAAGGAAGGAAAGGAAGGAAGATGAGAAAGTGAAATGAGAAGGGAGGGAGGAAGGAAGGAAGATGAGAAAGTGATATGAGAAGGGAGGGAGGAAGGAAGGAAGATGAGAAATGAGAAGGAAGATAGGAAGAAAGGAAGGAAGATGAGAAAGTGAAATGAGAAGGGAGGGAGGAAGGAAGGAAGATGAGAAATGAGGAGAAGGAAGATAGGAAGGGAGGAAGGAAGGAAGGAAGATGAGAAAGTGAAATGAGGAGAAGGAAGGAAAGGAAGGAAGATGAGAAAGTGAAATGAGAAGGGAGGGAGGAAGGAAGGAAGATGAGAAATGAGGAGAAGGAAGATAGGAAGGAAGGAAGGAAGGAAGATGAGAAAGTGAAATGAGAAGGGAGGGAGGAAGGAAGGAAGATGAGAAATGAGAAGGAAGATAGGAAGAAAGGAAGGAAGATGAGAAAGTGAAATGAGAAGGGAGGGAGGAAGGAAGGAAGATGAGAAATGAGGAGAAGGAAGGAAGGAAGGAAGGAAGGAAGGAAGGAAGATGAGAAAGTGAAATGAGAAGGGAGGGAGGAAGGAAGGAAGATGAGAAATGAGAAGGAAGATAGGAAGGAAGGAAGGAAGATGAGAAAGTGAAATGAGAAGGGAGGGAGGAAGGAAGGAAGATGAGAAATGAGGAGAAGGAAGATAGGAAGGAAGGAAGGAAGGAAGATGAGAAAGTGAAATCAGAAGGGAGGGAGGAAGGAAGGAAGATGAGAAATGAGAAGGAAGATAGGAAGGAAGGAAGGAAGATGAGAAAGTGAAATGAGAAGGGAGGGAGGGAGGAAGGAAGATGAGAAATGAGGAGAAGGAAGATAGGAAGGGAGGAAGGAAGGAAGGAAGGAAGGAAGGAAGGAAGGAAGGAAGGAAGGAAGATGAGAAAGTGAAATGAGGAGAAGGAAGGAAGGAAGGAAGATGAGAAAGTGAAATGAGAAGGGAGGGAGGGAGGAAGGAAGATGAGAAATGAGGAGAAGGAAGATAGGAAGGAAGGAAGGAAGGAAGATGAGAAAGTGAAATGAGGAGAAGGAAGGAAGGAAGGAAGATGAGAAAGTGAAATGAGGAGAAGGAAGGAAGGAAGGAAGATGAGAAAGTGAAATGAGAAGGGAGGGAGGAAGGAAGGAAGATGAGAAATGAGGAGAAGGAAGATAGGAAGGGAGGAAGGAAGGAAGATGAGAAAGTGAAATGAGAAGGGAGGGAGGAAGGAAGGAAGATGAGAAATGGGAAGGAAGATAGGAAGGAAGGAAGGAAGATGAGAAAGTGAAATGAGAAGGGAGGGAGGGAGGAAGAAAGATGAGAAATGAGGAGAAGGAAGATAGGAAGGGAGGAAGGAAGGAAGATGAGAAAGTGAAATGAGGAGGGAGGGAGGAAGGAAGGAAGATGAGAAATGAGGAGAAGGAAGATAGGAAGGGAGGAAGGAAGGAAGATGAGAAAGTGAAATGAGAAGGGAGGGAGGAAGGAAGGAAGATGAGAAATGAGGAGAAGGAAGATAGGAAGGGAGGAAGGAAGGAAGATGAGAAAGTGAAATGAGAAGGGAGGGAGGAAGGAAGGAAGATGAGAAATGAGGAGAAGGAAGATAGGAAGGAAGGAAGATGAGAAAGTGAAATGAGAAGGGAGGGAGGAAGGAAGGAAGATGAGAAATGAGGAGAAGGAAGATAGGAAGGGAGGAAGGAAGGAAGATAGGAAGGGAGGAAGGAAGATGAGAAAGTGAAATGAGAAGGGAGGGAGGAAGGAAGATGAGAAAGTGAAATGAGAAGGAGGGAGGAAGGAAGGAAGATGAGAAATGAAAAGAAGGAAGATAGGAAGGGAGGAAGGAAGGAAGATGAGAAAGTGAAATGAGAAGGGAGGAGGAAGGAAGGAAGATGAGAAAGTGAAATGAGAAGGGAGGGAGGAAGGAAGGAAGATGAGAAATGAGGAGAAGGAAGATAGGAAGGGAGGAAGGAAGGAAGGAAGATGAGAAAGTGAAATGAGGAGAAGGAAGGAAAGGAAGGAAGATGAGAAAGTGAAATGAGAAGGGAGGGAGGAAGGAAGGAAGATGAGAAATGAGGAGAAGGAAGATAGGAAGGGAGGAAGGAAGGAAGATGAGAAATGAGGAGAAGGAAGATAGGAAGGGGAGGAAGGAAGGAAGGAAGATGAGAAAGTGAAATGAGGAGAAGGAAGGAAAGGAAGGAAGATGAGAAAGTGAAATGAGAAGGGAGGGAGGAAGGAAGGAAGATGAGAAATGAGGAGAAGGAAGATAGGAAGGGAGGAAGGAAGGAAGATGAGAAAGTGAAATCAGAAGGGAGGGAGGAAGGAAGGAAGATGAGAAATGAGGAGAAGGAAGATAGGAAGGGAGGAAGGAAGGAAGGAAGATGAGAAAGTGAAATGAGGAGAAGGAAGGAAAGGAAGGAAGATGAGAAAGTGAAATGAGAAGGGAGGGAGGAAGGAAGGAAGATGAGAAATGAGGAGAAGGAAGATAGGAAGGAAGGAAGGAAGATGAGAAAGTGAAATGAGAAGGGAGGGAGGGAGGAAGGAAGATGAGAAATGAGGAGAAGGAAGATAGGAAGGGAGGAAGGAAGGAAGGAAGATGAGAAAGTGAAATGGAAAGGGAGGGAGGAAGGAAGGAAGATGAGAAATGAGGAGAAGGAGGAGGAAGGAAGGAAGATGAGAAAGTGAAATGAGAAGGGAGGGAGGAAGGAAGGGAGATGAGAAATGAGGAGAAGGAAGATAGGAAGGGAGGAAGGAAGGAAGATGAGAAAGTGAAATGAGAAGGGAGGGAGGAAGGAAGGAAGATGAGAAATGGGAAGGAAGATAGGAAGGAAGGAAGGAAGATGAGAAAGTGAAATGAGAAGGAGGGAGGGAGGAAGAAAGATGAGAAATGAGGAGAAGGAAGATAGGAAGGGAGGAAGGAAGGAAGATGAGAAAGTGAAATGAGAAGGAGGGAGGAAGGAAGGAAGATGAGAAATGAGGAGAAGGAAGATAGAAGGGAGGAAGAAGGAAGATGAGAAAGTGAAATGAGAAGGGAGGAGGAAGGAAGGAAGATGAGAAAGTGAAATGAGAAGGGAGGGAGGAAGGAAGGAAGATGAGAAATGAGGAGAAGGAAGATAGGAAGGGAGGAAGGAAGGAAGGAAGATGAGAAAGTGAAATGAGGAGAAGGAAGGAAAGAAGGAAGATGAGAAAGTGAAATGAGAAGGGAGGGAGGAAGGAAGGAAGATGAGAAATGAGGAGAAGGAAGATAGGAAGGGAGGAAGGAAGGAAGATGAGAATGAGAGAAGGAAGATAGGAAGGGAGGAAGGAAGGAAGGAAGATGAGAAAGTGAAATGAGGAGAAGGAAGGAAAGGAAGGAAGATGAGAAAGTGAAATGAGAAGGGAGGGAGGAAGGAAGGAAGATGAGAAATGAGGAGAAGGAAGATAGGAAGGGAGGAAGGAAGATGAGAAAGTGAAATCAGAAGGGAGGGAGGAAGGAAGGAAGATGAGAAATGAGGAGAAGGAAGATAGGAAGGGAGGAAGGAAGGAAGGAAGATGAGAAAGTGAAATGAGGAGAAGGAAGGAAAGGAAGGAAGATGAGAAAGTGAAATGAGAAGGGAGGGAGGAAGGAAGGAAGATGAGAAATGAGGAGAAGGAAGATAGGAAGGGAGGAAGGAAGGAAGATGAGAAAGTGAAATCAGAAGGGAGGGAGGAAGGAAGGAAGATGAGAAATGAGGAGAAGGAAGATAGGAAGGGAGGAAGGAAGGAAGGAAGATGAGAAAGTGAAATGAGGAGAAGGAAGGAAAGGAAGGAAGATGAGAAAGTGAAATGAGAAGGGAGGGAGGAAGGAAGGAAGATGAGAAATGAGGAGAAGGAAGATAGGAAGGGAGGAAGGAAGGAAGATGAGAAAGTGAAATGAGAAGGGAGGGAGGAAGGAAGGAAGATGAGAAATGAGGAGAAGGAAGATAGGAAGGAAGGAAGGAAGATGAGAAAGTGAAATGAGAAGGGAGGGAGGAGGAAGTAAGATGAGAAATGAGGAGAAGGAAGATAGGAAGGGAGGAAGGAAGGAAGGAAGATGAGAAAGTGAAATGGAAAGGGAGGGAGGAAGGAAGGAAGATGAGAAATGAGGAGAAGGGAGGAGGAAGGAAGGAAGATGAGAAAGTGAAATGAGAAGGAGGGAGGAAGGAAGGGAGATGAGAAATGAGGAGAAGGAAGATAGGAAGGGAGGAAGGAAGGAAGATGAGAAAGTGAAATGAGAAGGGAGGGAGGAAGGAAGGAAGATGAGAAATGGAAGGAAGATAGGAAGGAAGGAAGGAAGATGAGAAAGTGAAATGAGAAGGGAGGGAGGGAGGAAGAAAGATGAGAAATGAGGAGAAGGAAGATAGGAAGGGAGGAAGGAAGGAAGATGAGAAAGTGAAATGAGAAGGGAGGGAGGAAGGAAGGAAGATGAGAAATGAGGAGAAGGAAGATAGGAAGGAGGAAGGAAGGAAGATAGGAAGGGAGGAAGGAAGATGAGAAAGTGAAATGAGAAGGGAGGGAGGAAGGAAGGAAGATGAGATGAAAAGAAGGAAGATAGGAAGGGAGGAAGGAAGGAAGATGAGAAAGTGAAATGAGAAGGGAGGGAGGGAGGAAGGAAGATGAGAAATGAGGAGAAGGAAGATAGGAAGGGAGGAAGGAAGGAAGATGAGAAAGTGAAATGAGAAGGGAGGGAGGAAGGAAGGAAGATGAGAAATGAGGAGAAGGAAGATAGGAAGGGAGGAAGGAGGAAGATGAGAAAGTGAAATGAGAAGAGAGGGAGGAAGAAGGAAGATGAGAAATGAGGAGAAGGAAGATAGGAAGGAAGGAAGATGAGAAAGTGAAATGAGAAGGGAGGGAGGAAGGAAGGAAGATGAGAAATGAGGAGAAGGAAGATAGGAAGGGAGGAAGGAAGGAAGATAGGAAGGGAGGAAGGAAGATGAGAAAGTGAAATGAGAAGGGAGGGAGGAAGGAAGATGAGAAAGTGAAATGAGAAGGGAGGGAGGAAGGAAGGAGATGAGAAATGAAAAGAAGGAAGATAGGAAGGGAGGAAGGAAGGAAGATGAGAAAGTGAAATGAGAAGGGAGGGAGGAAGGAAGGAAGATGAGAAATGAGGAGAAGGAAGATAGGAAGGGAGGAAGGAAGGAAGATGAGAAAGTGAAATGAGAAGGAGGGAGGAAGGAAGGAAGATGAGAAATGAGGAGAAGGAAGATAGGAAGGAAGGAAAGGAAGGAAGATGAGAAAGTGAAATGAGAAGGGAGGGAGGAAGGAAGGAAGATGAGAAATGAGGAGAAGGAAGATAGGAAGGGAGGAAGGAAGGAAGGAAGATGAGAAAGTGAAATGAGGAGAAGGAAGGAAAGGAAGGAAGATGAGAAAGTGAAATGAGAAGGGAGGGAGGAAGAAAGGAAGATGAGAAATGAGGAGAAGGAAGATAGGAAGGGAGGAAGGAAGGAAGGAAGATGAGAAAGTGAAATGAGGAGAAAGAAGGAAAGGAAGGAAGATGAGAAAGTGAAATGAGAAAGGAGGGAGGAAGGAAGGAAGAAGATGAGAAATGAGGAGAAGGAAGATAGGAAGGGAGGAAGGAAGGAAGGAAGGAAGGAAGATGAGAAAGTGAAATGAGGAGAAGGAAGGAAGGAAGGAAGATTATAATGAGAGTGAGAGAGGGTCTCAGGGAAGTTCTACCTTAGCACTTTTCCACTACAAGTTCCCCCAACACGAGTTCCGAGGCCCGCCCACCATGGCCACTCCCCCTACACACCCCCAGGTTCTCCAAAGTCAAACCCAACCCTCATATGGCCCTCAATGAAATCGAGTTTGACATCCCTGGTCTAACTATACTTACAATCCAGCCTCTGCGGCCCTCCCGAGTTCCATTTTCCCTGGCAGAGGGTTGCAGGAGGCCATCCCAGCCAAAAATGGAGATCGGGAGCCCGTTTTCGCTATCAGACTGCTCGGGCTACCACAGGTGACCCCTAACACAAGTGACGTCAAGCTGGCCATACCCACCCCAGCCCCCGAGGTCAAACAGAACCCTGATGGGGTCCTCAATCAAATTGAGTTTGACACCCCTGATCTAGAAGTGTGTTGGTAGGGCCCTTGTTGGAAATCCCTTATCCCAAGAGTCCATAACCTGTGTGCCACAGCACAGTAGCAGGCCGTCGCCTGATCGCCACCAGGCCGCAAGAGCAGCTGGCTGGGTGCGCACATTGGGGCATGCACATGGTCCCACTCGCACGAGCTTCGCGGTTGGTCATAGCCAGACTTGCGCAATCTTTGTTGTAGGCAATTCGTGCGAGCGTCATCACAGGCACTTTGGGGTCCCACTCTCACGGGCATTGTCATGGGTGTTTTGTGGCCCCACTCGTGCGAGTTTCTCAAGCGGTCTCAGCCCAACTTGTACGAGCATTGTCGCAGGCGGTTGTGGCGTGATTGGCGCGAGCGTCATCACGGGCACTTGGGGTCCCATTGGTGCGAGCTTCGCGGGTGTTCGCAGCCCAACTCACATGAGCATCGTCGTGGGTAGTTGTGGCCCCACTTACGCAAGTGTCGTCATGGACGCTTGGGGTCCCACTCACGTGAGCATTGTCATGGGTGTTCGTGGCCCCACTTGGCCGATTTTTGCAGGCAGTCGTGCCACAACTCACATGAGCATTGTCACAGGAGGTTACAGCCAGCAGACATGATATTCTTCCGATTAAAATTGGAATTCTGAATTTTTTTGAAATCGCCCACCCCCTTTCCCTCCCCTTCTTCTCCTCCTTCCCCTCCCCTCGGAGGCCCCCTGAGTCAGGAGTTGCTACCGTCGGCGTGGCTCCAGTCCTGCGTTGCCTCGGGAAGGCAAAAAGGAAGAGCCGCGGCGGCGCTTTGCAACAGCAGCAGCGGCACCGGAGGCTCAGGCGCAGCAGGTCCCGGTTTTGCCTTTCCCTTCCCAAGGCAACGCGGGACTGGAGTCGTGCGGAACCACGCCAGCGGTAGCAACTCCGGACAGCCCCAGCCGGACACCTGAGTGCAGCCTGGGCGGTGCGAGCGGAGGCCGCTGAGCATCAGGAAAAGGGAGCTGGGCAGCCACGGACCATCCGTCTCTCCGTGCAACATGCCACTGCCCGGCCCTAGCGAGGGAAAGCAGTGGGCGCTCCCCGGGCGGCGGCCTCGGCCTCACCCCCAGGGAAGCGGCTGCCCAGCTCTGGAGCTGATCCACAAGTTGACTGGCTGGAAAGGAAGGGTGTGTAGCATTGGTGTTGTGTGTGCGATTTCTTGGCTCACGGTGCGGGGTCTCTTTTGGCCGGCCCCGATTTTGTTTTCCCAGGGGTGGGATTCTACCAGTATAACAACTGGTTCAATGATTGTGCGCGCTTCCCATTTGAAAAAGCTCTCATGCTTACTGTCAAGCATCCAGACAGTATCCATGCTATCAATCACTCTGAGACGTTATCTCTCCAATTGATTTATTAGGAAGAGATCTGGCATATCCAAGACAATTTCCCAAGTGAAATTATATACACAGAATCCACCTTCTCTCCTCCCACTTCTACACTTCATAAATCACGAGAACCAATTAACTGCAACTGCAAATTCTTAATAGGACACACAGAATAACCTTGAACCGTTCAACTCCTCTAACTCTCAAAAATAAAAAATAAAAAATATGTGGCAGCTGAATTTCAAAGCTGACACTTAACCTTCTACAGAAATTCCTGTGAATAAAACAGCTGAGGCACGGAAAACTGCTCTGCCGCGCGAATCGGCTGTGGTCTAAACCAGGAGTCGCCAGCTTTTTGGACCTCAGGGACCACCAAACTCATAATTTTAAATTCCACAGACCAGAGACCCTGGGAAAATCCCCCAAAAAATGGTTGTAGGAAAATCCCTCACCCTGTTTTCCTACCGGTCGATCATCGATTCTCAGGGGGAGAGAGAGAGAGAGAGAGAGAGAGAGAGACTTTTGGCTGCATGCAAGGAAAGCCGCAAAAGTCTTTCTTTCTCTCCCCCAAACTCCGCCAGGAATGAGTCTTTGTGAGACTTTTCACGCCGGCGCAGCCTCTTGGGGCAGAAGGCCTTGCAGGGTCCTCAAGACTCCTTTTTTGCGGAGTTTGGGGGAGAGAAAGAAAGTCTTTTGCTGCTTTCCTTGCATGCAGCCAAAAGCAGAAAAAGGAAGAAGTGTAAAGAAACAGTCTGGTGGCCAGGCCAGGCGCGTGGGGCAAGTTCCCCCCTCCGCCCTTTCCCCCCTCCCCTCACTACCTTGTGTTGTTCGCAATGCAGGCGACACAAGCCTTGTCTTCCCGCAGGCCATGTGGGCGGTGCAGCCTTGTGTTCCCACACGGCCTGGATTCATTGCTTTGGGGGGGGGGGACATTTCTCTGCGGACCACCAAAATTTTCTCACGGACCACCAGTAGTCCCTGGCCCACTGGTTGCCGACCACTGCACTAAACAAAGGCACTAAAGCGCAGGGATGGGCAGGCAGGCCTACATACTCGTCACAGAGAACTGGTTGTCAGGATTCCAACAATCGCCCAAATTCAATCATGATTCTCGAGCCAAACTTCAAAAAACTTCAAAGGATTCATTAGAGGCGACATATTGGCCCTGCCCTGTGTGAAGCCAACTCTGGCCTACATCATTCACAGTCCCCTGTGACCCTGTTTCCTCCCTCCCTGCTGGGTGTGTCATAAATCAGATTCTCCAACTGAGCAACTTCACGGGCTGGGTGTCATCAATCACGTTCTCAATTAAATGTCTTTGCAGGCAAAAGCTCTGGTAGTTTAATTACAATCTTTTAAAGATAAAGAGTTGGAATGTACTTCCGCTTTCCAACTGCTCTTCCTGATTTCCTTCCTCCTCCCCGCCCCCACATTTTTTTTAATGGCAACTACTAAAAGAGGCATAGGAATGTTTTATGAATTGACACCAACATTTCCACCGTTAAGTAAGACAGTGATGATCTGTTTTGTGACCATCACAATACACAGGTAGTTGGTCAAGTTATGACCACAATTGAGCCCGAAATTTCCATTGCTAAGCAAGACAGTGACCGATCTGTTTTATGACCATCACAACAGATAAATAGTCCTCGACTTACAACCCGAATCGAGCCCAAAATTTCCATTTGCTAAGTGAGACAGTGGCCGATCTGTTTAAGACCATTATCATGTCAGCGTTCCGGAAAAACTCAACTCCAATTAAAAACTCGTTTGTCAGAACCTCAAATCTGGGTCCTCGGTCCCCCTTTTTTTTTAATGTGTCGGTCGTAACTAAGCAAGCCCTTTTTGCTTTTCTTTTGGTCTGAATCTGTTGTTCGCTTTCATTCCTTCCTCTTTCGACAAGGAATCATCGACCTGAACAGCATGGCACCCACCATTTTGGTGCCCCACCCCGGAGGGCCAAGCACGCCCCCAATGGAGAGGATCACCTACATTCCTGGCACTCAGCTGGCATTCCCCGCCAGGCCTTACAACCCGCCCTCCATGTCTCCAGGTAAGGGTCAGAAGGTGGGGGGGCACTAAAGGAGGGATGTGCTGCTGGGTTCAGGTCCAACGCAGCTGAAGGAAGGGGCAATGGGGGGGCAGGTCCCCCATTTCTGATAGATGGATGGATAGATAGATAGATAGAGAGAGAGAGAGAGAGAGAGAGAGAGATGGATGGATGATAGAAAATTGTAGATGGATGGCTGGATGGATTGTAATAGCGATAGCACTTAGACTTATATACCACTGCACAGTACTTTACAGCTCTCCCTGTTAACAAAGTGGATGGATGGATGGAGACTCATTATCTATCATCTGTCTATCTATAATCTCTCATCATGATATATCTATATAGATAGATGAGAGAGAGAGAGAGAGAGAGAGAGATGGATAGATGATAGAGAGATGATAGATTGATACTTGAGAGATTAGATAGATGATAGATGGATAGAGAGAGGAAGATGATGGATGGATAAGCAGACAGATAGACAGATAAATAAATGGATGGATGGATGGATAGAGAGAGAGAGATGGATAGGTAGGAAAGTAGGTAGGTAAGAGACAGATAGATAGGCAGGCAGGTGATAGAGATAGATAGATAGATAGATGGATGGATGGATGGATGGATGGATGGATGGATGGATGGATGGATGGATGGATGGATAGATAGATAGATAGATAGATAGATAGATAGATAGATAGATAGATAGATAGACAGACAGACAGACAGACAGACAGACAGACTGATTTAGATAGACAGACAGATTTAGGATAGATTGGTTGATTGATTGAGATAGATAGATAGATAGATGGATGATAGAAAATTGTAGGTGGATGGCTGGATGGATTGTAATAGCGATAGCACTTAGACTTATATACCACTTCACAGTACTTTACAGCTCTCCCTGTTAACAAAGTGGATGGATGGATGGAGACTCATTATCTATCATCTGTCTATCTATAATCTCTCATCATGATATATCTATATGGATAGATGAGAGAGAGAGAGAGAGATGGATAGATGATAGAGAGATGATAGATTGATACTTGAGAGATTAGATAGATGATAGATGGATAGAGAGAGGAAGATGATGGATGGATAAGCAGACAGATAGACAGATAAATAAATGATGGATGGATGGATAGAGAGAGAGAGATGGATAGGTAGGAAAGTAGGTAGGTAAGAGACAGATAGATAGGCAGGCAGGTGATAGAGATAGATAGATAGATAGATAGATAGATAGATAGATAGATAGATAGATAGATAGATAGATAGATAGATAGATAGATAGATAGATAGATAGATAGATAGATAGATAAAGAAAGAAAGAAGATTGTAGATGGATGGATGGGCAGATGGATAGTAATAGCAATAGCACTTACTACTTCACAATGTTTTGCAGCCCTCCCTGAACAGAGTGGATGGATGGATGGATGGATAGATGAGAGAGAGAGAGAGAGAGAGAGAGAAATGATAGATAGATGATAGAGACGCATCTATCATTTATCTATAATTTGTCATCATGAGAGAGAGAGAGAGAGTGTGTTTCTGCAACAATATGGCCTCCACCAATAGGAAGGCCCAGCATTATTTCTAGGCATGAGGTGAAATGAAGCCTGGCCCCCAAAATTTAGGCCTATTTAATCCATGTGTTTCCCCGCCATTTCTCACATCGTTCGTTAGAACTAGACGAGGTGAAGAGAAATGGGGGGGAAGGGCGGGGGGATGGGAAGAAAACTTGCCTTTAGGCAGGTAGCCTAGGCTAGAATACCCCGATAGCCGATGGAAGCTCCCCAAGGGCAGTCACCAGCCACTTCGATTGGCTGGGAGAAGCGGCCTCGGGGCGAGCGCGCACACACATGCTCCCCTCGCCGTGAGGCCGTTTCTATTGGCCGATCGACGTGGCTGGTGACTGCCCTTGGGGAGCTTCCATCGCCCGAAAGACACGGCCTAATGGCGAGGGGACACGGGCAGCCACGCCTCGTCCCGAAGCGGCTGGGGACTCTGCCTTCGGGGAGTTTTGGTCGGCCGATAGAAACAGCCTCGTGGAGAGGTAACATGCCTATGGGCCGCTCTAGGTGGGGGAGGAAATTAAGTCACCCCCAAAAAGACGGCCTAGCTGTTTTTTCGGGACTCAAAAAAAAAAAAAGAGAGACCCGGCCTTATTTTTTGAGAAACACAATAGATAGATAAATAGAAAAGAGAAATGATAGAGACAGAAATAAGGATCAATGGGAAGAGATGATAGATGATAGATAGGTATAGATGTGTAGGTAGATGATAGGATGGATGGATGGATGGATAGATAGATAGATGATTATAGATGGATAGATCGAGATAGATAGATGATGGATAGACAATAGATTGATAGACTGACAAGCATACAGATAGATATTGATATAGATATGTATATTTATTTGTTTGTTTGTCAAACACGTACAAGATAACAAGTGTGAACATAAACAAGCAAAAAGGAAGTAAAATACAGATAAATGGGGACAGTAGGACAGGGACGATAGGCCTGCTGGTGCACTTATGAAAGCCCCCTTTAAGGACCTCTTAGGAATGGGGTGAGTTGGAGGTTGAAGCTGTGAGGGGTTGAGGCTGGAGCAACGGAGTCAGGGAGTGAGTTCCAGGCGTTGACGCTCTGTGGCTGAAGTTGTATTTTCTGCCATTGAGTTTGTATCGGTTGTTTTGCCCGTGCATTGTTCTGGTTGAGGCTGAAGAAGTCATGGACAGGCAAGGTGTTGTAGCTGACAATTTTGTGTACTGTGCTTAAATCGGATCGTGTTATATGAATGTTTGTGTGTGCGATCAGACCGTGTTTTGTGTGTGTGTGTCTGTGTCTGTGTTTCTGTGTAGAGGTAGTCCTCAACTTACAACAATTCGTTTAGGGACTGTTCAAACTTAGGTCACTGAAAAAAGTGACTGATCACCATTTTTCACACTTAGGACTGTTTTAGCATCCCCGGGGTCATGGGATTTACATTCGGATGCTTGACAACTGACTCACATTTACGATAGTCGTAACCATCCTGGGGTCACATGATCCCCTTTTGCAACCTTCTGACAAGCAAAGTCCATGGAGAAACCCAGATTCACTTAATGACCGGGTGACTCACTGAACAACTTCAGCAATTCACTTAACAACCGTGGCAAGAAAAGTCATAAAACAGAGCAAGCTCAATTAACAAATTTCTCAGCTAACAACATAAATTTTGGGGCTCAATTGTGGTCATATGTTGAGGACTGTCTGTATTACTTTTCTTTTATGTACACTGAGAGTTTCTGCACCAAAGACAAATTCCTTGTGTGTCTAATCACACTTTGCCAATAAAGAATTCTATTCTATTCTATTCTATTCTATTCTATTCTATTCTATTCTATTCTATTCTATTCTCTGTTCTCTATTCTCTATTCTATTCTCTATTCTATTCCCATATTCTCTATTCTATTCTATTCTATTCTATTCTATTCTATTCTATTCTATTCTACTCTACTCTACTCTACTCTCCATTCTCCATTCTCTATTCCCATATTCTCTATTCTATTCTATTCTATTCTATTCTATTCTATTCTATTCTATTCTATTCTAGGTAGTCCTCTACTTACGACCAATCACTTAGCAACTGTGATGTTGCAATAGACCCCCCCCAAAAAAGGTTGAAGGATTCCTTGACTTAACAATCATTCGTTCGTTCAAAGATACAACAACCTGAAAAAAAGTGATTTGTGACCATTTTTCACACTTAACGACCGTTGCAGCATCTCCCTGGGCCAGTGATCAAAATTCAGACAAGCTTGACAACTGGCTCATATTTATGGCGATTGCAGAGTCCTGGGGGGGGTCCCATGATCCCCTTTTGTGACCTTCTGATGAGCAAAGTCAAAGGGAAAGGCAGATTCACTTAAAGACCGGGTTACTAATTTAACAATTGAAGTGTTTCATTTAACAGCTATCTTGCTTAGCGACATAAATTTTGGGCTCTGTTGTCGTTAAGTCGAGGACTTAATCCATCAGTTTCTCTAAAGCCCCCTTCTCTTTTGCTCTGCAGGGCACCCGTCTCACTTACCGGCCTCCGTGGTTGCCAGCGCAGAGAGGGAGAGGGAGAAAGAACGAGAGCGCGAACGAGAGCGAGAGAGAATCTCATCCACTCCCACGGACATCTACCTTCGTCCAGGTAAGCTCCGGTTGTCTCTTCCAGCTCTGTCACGTTCTTTAGGTTAGAATAGAAATTCTTTTATTGGCCAAGCGTGATTGGACATGCAAGGAATTTGCCTCTGGTGCATAAGCTCTCATTGTACATACAAGCAACAAGTGATAAACCATGATCATAATAATAAAATACAATTGTCATAAATCATAATTAGAATCATAATTAGAATTCTTTATTGACCAACTGTGATAAGACACGCAAGGAATTTGTCTCCAGTGCATAAGCTGTCAGTGTACATACAAGCGACAAGATAAACCATGATCATAAAACACAATCATCATAAATCAGAATTAAAATTAGAATTCTTTATAGTCCAAGTGTGATTAGACAGAAAAGGAATTTATCTCTGGTGCATAAGCTCTCACTGTACATACAAGCAACAAGCGTTCAACCACGATCATAATCATAAAACACAATCATTATAAATCAGAATTAGAATTAGAACTCTTTATTGGCCAAATGTGGTTGGACACACAAGGAATTTGTCTCCAGTGCATAAGCTCTCACTGTACATACAAGCAACAAGCGATAAACCACGATCATTGTAAAAGACAATCATCATAAATCAGAATCAGAGTGATCAGCCCGGATGGGCGCCCTGTCCACCCCACCCCCCCCACGACGCACACAAAAGAGCTGGCAAATGCGCCTGGCAGAAGCTGCAGCCCGCCGGTCCCTTAGTGGGCGCACTCTGGAGCTGCAAAGGTGATCTGGATGCGCCGTACAGGCGGCAGGAAACTCAAGAGACATGGGCAGCCCACCGCCACTCAGCTTTCCCACAGCCTGCGCATCCGGATCGCCTGCCTCCCTTCCCTGCCTCTGTCTGATGCCTGCACTCAACTCACCTGTGGGCCAGACACCCGTCAGCCCGTGTGCCCTCCCCACCTATGCTGGCCACGGCCACCATCAATCCCTTCACCAGGGCTTACTTTTCAGGAGGGCTTATATTAGGTACATGCATAAAATTCTAGCAGACAGACATTTCTAACAGACAGGAAGCAGCAGGTGAAGCTAGGCAGAATCACAACTGATACCTGTGCAAGCAGCTGTGTGCTTTCTCCACTTCTCCTCTCCCTCTATACCAGGGGTAAGGAACGTTGGCTCTTTTATCACTTACGGACTTCAACTCCCAGAATTCCTGAGGGAGCCATAAAAGGTTCTCCATCCCTGGCCTACTGGTTTTTTCAGTTGTGAGGGAAATCAATTTTTGACTTGAATGGGACTGTTTAATATACAAATGTAGGACATATTTTTATATATATTCTTTGTATGTCCTACATTTGTATATTAAACAGTCCCATTCAAGTCAAAAATTGATTTCCCTCACAACTGAAAAAACCAGTAGGCCAGGGATGGGGAACCTTTTATGGCTCCCTCAGGAATTCTGGGAGTTGAAGTCCATAAGTGATAAAAGAGCCAACGTTCCTTACCCCTGCTCTATACCAATGACTGCTTCTCAAACGATCCATCTGTTAAAATACCCGAAGTTTGCAGGTGACACAACAGTGATTGGTCTCATTCAAGGCGACGACCAATCCACATAGAGACGGGAGGTTGAACAACTTGCCTTCGTGTCACCGGAACAGTCTGGAACTGGACAAACTCAAAACCGTAGAAATGGTGGTAGACTTTTGGAGAAACCCTCCCATACTACCACCTCTCACAATACTAGACAACAGAATCAACCGTAGAGATCTTCAAATTTCTAGGTTCTATCATATCACATGACCTAAAATGGACACCTAACATCAAAAGCGTCATCAAAAATGCACAACAAAGAAGGTTCTTCCTGCGCCAACTCAGAAAGCTCAAACTGCCCAAAAGGAGCTGCTGATCTACAGAGGAAGGATGGAGTCTGTCATCTGCACCTCTATAACTGTCTGGTTTGGTTCTGCAACCCAACAGGACAGACATAGATGCCAGAGGATAATTAGGATTGTAGAAAAAACAGTGGCTACCAACCTGCCTTCCATGGAAGACCTGTATCTTGTAAGAGTCAAAAAAGAGGGCTGGGAAAATATCTACAGACCCTTCACATCCCAGACATAAATTGTTTCAACCCCCACCCTCAAAACGACGCTATAGAGCCCTGCACCTCAGAACAACTAGACACAAGGACAGATTTTTCCTCAAACACCATCACTCTGCTAAACAAATAATTCCCTCAACACTGTCCAACTATTTACTAAGTCTGCACTACTATCACTATTAATTTTCTCATCATTCCTTATCGCCCATCCTCTCCCACTTGTGACTGAATGACTGTAACTTTGTCGCTTTTATCCTTATGATTTATATTGACTGCTTCCTAGTATTATTTGGTTGCTTATTTGTACCCTATGACTATTATTAAGCGTTGTCCCTTTTGACTCTTGACAAACGTATCTTTTCTTTAATGGATACTGAGAGTATTTGCACAAAGACAAATTCCTTGTGTTCCAATCACACTTGGCCAATAAAGATTTCTTTCTTTCTTTCTTTCTTCCTTCCTTCCTTCCTTCCTTCCTTCCTTCCTTCCTTCCTTCCTTCCTATCATCTGTCTACCCACCCACCTTTCTTTCCTTCCTTCCTTCCTTTGTTCCATCCATCCATCCATTTCTATCTATTATCTCTTTGTCATCTCTATTTCTTTCTATCATCTTTGCATCATCTCTATTTCAAACTATATTTCTCTTTGTAATCTATCTATTATCTATCTACCCACCCACCTTCCTTCCTTCCTTCCTTCCTTCCTTCCTTCCTTCCTTCCTTCCTTCCTTCCTTCCTTCCTTCCTTCCTTCCTTCCTTCCTTCCTTCCTTCCTACCGACCTACCTACCTACCTACCTATCCATCCATCTATCTAACAGGCCGGAGCTTATTTTGGCGGTAGGTCATATTTTCAGGGAAAACACGGTATCCGCTGACTCCGTTTCCCCACACTTTCCCCAGGCACCGAGCCGCCAGGGAAAGGAGGTAGCCATGGCTACGTCCGCTCGCCGTCGCCCTCTGTCCGGAGCCAGGAGCCCATCCTCCAGCAACGGCCCAGCATCTTTCAGGGCTCCAACGGGACGAGCGTTATCAGCCCGCTGGATCCGGCTGCCCAGCTGCGCATCATGTACGTCGTCTTTTTGAGTTCTCGGTGTTCCACCTGGGCCACCGTGGGTGGGTTTCCTCGGCAGCAGAAGCGTCTCTAGGATCTCCTGGGGAGGGGAGGGGATTGGGGAAGGGCTATAGGGAGGTCCATGACATACGACCCTAATGGAGCCTGACTGTTTATAGAGTCGAACGTCGTGACGAACCTGAACTGGGAGGCTCACCTGATCTTTTCCCAGTTGTCGTACAGTGAATGCTGTGGTTGTTAAACAAAACCACTTCCAGTTTTCTGCAAAACCACTCCCTCCTTTTTTCCCCTTCTTTTTCCTTTTCCATCCTTCTTCACTCCCCCCTTTCTGTTTGCTTCCTTCCTCCCGTTCCCCTTTTTCCTTTTCCTCTTTCTTCCTTTCTTTCTCCCTCCCACTTTTTTTCCTTTCCTTTCTTTTTCTTTCCTTTCTTCCTCCCATCCTCCCTCTTTCTTTCCCTTCTTCTCTCCTTCTCTCCCTCTTTTTCTCCTTCTTTCCTTCCCTCTCTCCCTCCCCTCCCCCTCCCCTTTTTCACCTTCTTCCCTTCCTTCCCTCCCTGCCTTTCTCTTTTATTCCTCCCTCCCCTCCCTCTTTTTCTTCTTTCCTTCCTTCCCTCCATCCCTCCCTCTTCCTCCTTCCCTCCCTCTTTCCTTCCCTCCTTCTCTTCCCTCCCTTCCTTTTTTTATCCTCCTTCCCTTCCTCTTTTCTTCCCTGCCTCCCTCTTTCCTTCCCTCCTTCTCTTCCCTCCCTTCCTCTTTTTCTCCCTCCCTCCCTCTTTTCTTCCCTCCCTCCGTCTCTCCCTCCCTTCCATAGCGGCTCCTAATCTTGGATTTAAAGCCAACAAGCCCTGTAGCCGAGTTCCCTCTTAGACTCAACCCAACCTGGGCCTTTTCCCCAGAAGGGACCTGATGAGTATCTTATCTGAGCTACTCAAGCCCCCCACCCCCGATCTCTGCCTCAAACTCCCTCTTCACAGTTGCAGAAACTTTGGACAATATGTGTAATCCTGGAAGATCTCTCTCTCTCTCTTTTCTCCTCTCTCTCAATCCTCCTTTCCTTCCCCCAACAGGCAGCTGCCCCCCGGTACTCCCTCCATCACCCAAGGGCTGCCATCCTCCCGCTACAGCACGGCCGCCGACGCGCTGGCCGCTCTGGTGGACGCAGCCGCCTCCGCCCCACAGATGGAAGTGGCTAAGTCCAAGGAGGGCAAGCACGACGGGGGACGGATAGAGGAGAACCCGGGGCGCAGGTCCTCGGTGGTCAGCGAGCCGCCGCCGCCACCGATGGAGCAGAAGGCGCTGGATGGGGAGAAGAGGGGAGTCTCCGGTTACGGCGCCTCGGCTTCGGCGGCTTTCTCAACCAGCAAATCCCAGAACCTGCCGCCGTCAGCCGTCTACTCCGAGGCCGGGAAAGACAAAGGGCCCCCCTCCATCTCCAAGTACGAGGAGGAGCTCCGCACACGGGGCAAGACCACCATCACCGCCGCCAACTTTATTGACGTGATCATCACGCGGCAAATTGCCTCTGACAAGGACGCTCGCGATCGCAACTCGCAGAGCTCGGATTCGTCCGGCAGCTGTACGTCGTATTCCGTCCTCCAGCTGGGTGGTTTCTTGGGGGGGGGGTCTTTTTTCCTCACCTGGGTGATCAGTGGAACAATTTGGGGGTAGAGGACAGGCAGTCCTTGACTTACGATGGTTCATTTAGTGACTGTGGTTACAAAAGCCCTGGAAAAAAGGTATTATGACTGTTTTCCACATTTATGACTGTTTTGCAGCCTCCCTCTTGTCAAAATTCAGAGGCTGGAGATCTGGCTCATATTTAGGACGGTCGCAGTGTTCCGTGATCTCCCTTTTGCGACTTTCTAACTAGCAAAGTAATTAACTAGAATTCTGGGAGTTGGAGTTCACCTCTCTTAAGGAAAATTGGCTAAGGATTGTGGGAGTTGGAGTTCACCAATCTCAAAGCATGCGGGCTGAGGAATTCAGTGACTTGAAGTCTATCCAACTTAAAGCATGCTGGCTGAGGGATTCTGGGAATGGAAGTCCTCCCCTCTTAAAGCATCCTGGCTGGGGGATTCTGGGAGTGGAAGCCCTCCCCTCTTACAGCATCTTGGCTGGGGGATTCTGGGAGTGGAAGTCCACCCCTCTTAAAGCATCCTGGCTGAGGGATTCTGGGAATGGAAGTCCTCCCCTCTTAAAGCATCCTGGCTGGGGGATTCTGAGAGTGGAAGTCCTCCCCTCTTAAGGCATCCTGGCTGAGGGATTCTGGGAATGGAAGTCCTCCCCTCTTAAAGCATCCTGGCTGGGGGATTCTGGGAGTGGAAGTCCACCCCTCTTAAAGCATCCTGGATGGGGGATTCTGGGAGTGGAAGCCCTCCCCTCTTACAGCATCTTGGCTGGGGGATTCTGGGAGTGGAAGCCCCCCCCCCACCTTCTTAAAGTCTTCTGGCTAGGGGATTCTGGGAGTGGAAGTCCTCCCCTCTTAAGCATCCTGGCTGGGGGATTCTGGGAGTGGAAATCCTCCCCTCTTAAAGGATGCTGGCTGGGGGATTCTGGGAGTGGAAGTCCACCCCTCTTAAAGCAGGCTGGCTGGGGGATTCTGGGAATGGAAGTCCTCCCCTCTTAAAGCATCCTGGCTGGGGAATTCTGGGAGTGGAAGTCCTCTCCTCTTAAAGCATCCTGGCTGGGGGATTCTGGGAGTGGAAATCCTCCCCTCTTAAAGCAGGCTGGCTGGGGGATTCTGGGAGTGGAAGCCCCCCCCACCTTCTTAAAGTCTTCTGGCTGGGGGATTCTGGGAGTGGAAGTCCTCCCCTCTTAAGCATCCTGGCTGGGGGATTCTGGGAGTGGAAATCCTCCCCTCTTAAAGGATGCTGGCTGGGGGATTCTGGGAGTGGAAGTCCACCCCTCTTAAAGCAGGCTGGCTGGGGGATTCTGGGAATGGAAGTCCTCCCCTCTTAAAGCATCCTGGCTGGGGAATTCTGGGAGTGGAAGTCCTCCCCTCTTAAAGCATCCTGGCTGGGGGATTCTGAGAGTGGAAATCCTCCCCTCTTAAAGCAGGCTGGCTGGGGGATTCTGGGAGTGGAAGTCCTCCCCTCTTAAAGCAGGCTGGCTGGGGGATTCTTGGAGTGGAAGTCCTCCCCTCTTAAAGCATCCTGGCTGGGGGATTCTGAGAGTGGAAATCCTCCCCTCTTAAAGCAGGCTGGCTGGGGGATTCTGGGAGTGGAAGTCCTCCCCTCTTAAAGCATGCTGCCCAGAGAATGCTGGGAGTCGAAATCTGTGCAGTTTAAAATTCCTAAAGTTGAGAAACTAAGTTCCTACAGTTGAAACCTACCAGGTTAGGAAAGGGACAGTGTCTATTCTGTAATAAATTGTCAAATCCTGCAAGGTTTCCTAGAATGAGAAGCAGCATAAACCTCCTTCTAAATGACTACAGTCTCTCTCTCCTCTTTCTCCTCCCCAGTATCCTCGTCTTCACACCGTTACGAACCTTCAAGAGACGCGATTGAGGTGATCAGCCCCGCCAACTCCCCTGTCCCCACTCAGGAGAAGATGCCCCCTTACCAGCAGGAGCCCCCCAAAATGAACCCGGGAGAAAGTAAGTTTCCCTTGGGGGGGGGGAGAATTTAACTTTTTGTTCCCCACTTGCAAAATTGGGCTGCCCAGGTTTAGAAGGTAGAAATCCCAGGGCTGGAAGAGACGACCTCCACGGTGTTCTAGTCCAGCGGTTGCCAGCCAGTGGGCTGCGAGAAAATTTTGGTGGTCCTCAGAGAAATCTCACCCACAGAGCATTGCCCCCCCCCCCAGCAATTAATCCAGGCTGCGCAGAAACACAAGGGTGCGCCACCCACATGGCCCGCGGGAACCCTCCTCGCCTACTCCTTACCTGTTAAACTTGCCCGCTAAATTGCTATTTTTCCTTTTTCCAACCATCATCTGTTCTGCTGTGCCGGGAGATTTAGATTAGCTAGGAAGCAGGAAATGCTTGGATTTCTTGCTTTCTAGCTAGTCTTTAGATCTTCGGCTCTGCTTTTAAGCACAGCCGAACCTCCCTTAGGACAGAAGGTTCTATTATTCAGTGCAGACTCACGGCAAGCAAACTTTATGTGACAGACTCAGGTAGCCGATGGCAGATAGACCAATGCATGATTCTGTGAGCAACTCAATCTGCCTGCCTGCTTTGCCTGATTTTGGGTAAAAGTTGCTCTTTTCTTTCTATAAAAAATTCAATATTTATATACATGGTGTGTTGTGAGTTAATTCTGTAAGTTTGCTTGCAAGAAAATTGTATGTGACGGACTGAGCTAGCCGATGGCAGATAGATAGATCACTGAATGATTCTGTGAGCAACTCGATCTGCCTGCCTGCTTTGCCTGGTTTTGGGTAAAAGTTGCTTTTTTTTTTTTTTATAAAAAAATCAATATTTATATAAATATTTATAATATTTATAATATTTACATACAAGCCATACCCAGCCAGTCACATGACTACCAAGCCACATGCACAAATTAGGCCATGCCCACAGAACTGGTTAGTGGTCCCTGGGATCTAAAATTATGAATTTGGTGGTTCCTGAGGTCCAAAAGGTTGGCGACCCCTGTTCTAGTCCAACCAGAAAAACTTGGATGCCATCCCAGACAAAGGGTTGTCGGGTGAATTTCCCTTAAAATTTGAGACCAAGCTATCCTGTTTCCCTGCAAATACGACCTACCCCGAAAATAAGACCTAGCTTGATTTTTACACAGGTGCCCAATATAAGCCCTACCACCCAAAATAAGCCCTAATTAAGATTTCGCCCATTCCTGAGTGGACAGGTAAAAATTAAGCTAGGGTGGGGATAGGATGGTGGAGCCGTCCTACTATTTCCCTTTGGACAGTTGTAGATAGGCCTCACACACCCTGACAGCTGCCTTGCTGGCCCATTTCTTCTGCAAGGCTGGGAAAGTTTTCCTGAAGGCCTCTATTGCTGAATAGAAATCTCAGGATCGATCCAGAGCTCTGTTATCCCCGGCAGAGGCCTTCTTGCTGGCCGCAGAAGTAGTAGTTCATGGAGGCCCTCTGAAAGCAAAAAGGAGGCCGGGGGCGACATGTGCAAGTGAGGTTAGTCAGGGGACGACATCCCCCGAAAATAAGACCTGGTGCCCTTTTTTGGTGGCAAAAATAAATTATAAGGCAGGATCTTATTTTCGGGGGAAAACGGTAGCTCCAAGAAGTCTCATCTGCCTGGTTCAGGGGTGGTGATCAACCTGGAGAAGGACAACCCTAACCCAGTGGTAGCTAACCTTTTTGGGCTCCTGTGCCAAAAATTGTGTGCGCGCTTGCATGCTCCCTCTTGTGTGCCGGCATCCAGGAGGCAATGCCCACCCCTCGCACGCCTCCTACACATGTGCGCACAATCCCCACCCATCCCTGCTACCACCTTACCTGCACTATGCCTTACCGCTGATTTTGGGCCAGTTTGAGGCCTTTTTTGGGCCTTTTAGAGGCTTGAGGGAGGCTTCCG
>CM066328.1:431140840-431148340 GCA_033807585.1 Hydrophis major
CTCCCACCCCTCTGGGTGTATCATCATTCATATTCTCCAAGGGGACCCATCCATAGCCCAGAGTCATCCATCAGGCTCTCCAGTTAGAATTGTGCCCGGCAGAAACTTCAGTCACCTAGTTACTATCTTTGAAAAAAACATTTATGGAATGCACTTTCAATTTCCAAGCTGCCGCCCTGCTCTTTCAAAACCCCTCCCCCCCCCTTTCTGTTGGCAACTCTAAAAAGGCCCTAGAAATATTTTATGAGTTGACCCTCGATTCTTGCTGGAGTGTTGAAAAGGAAAGCAGGCTAACAGGTGATTTTTTTTTCCCCCTCCCTCTCTCTCTCTCTCTCTCTCTCTCTCTCCCCTCTTTTTATTGGGATCTGTTCCTTCCTCGCCCAGCAAATCATCACGCAGGATTTTGCCCGCAGCCAGGTCTCCACCCAGCCTTCCCTTCCGACTCCCACCAGCACATTCCAGACCTCGGCGCTGACTTCTGTTGCGACGACAAACCGGGCCAAGGCTTCGAACCGCTACAGCCCTGACATCCAGATGCAAGCCGCCCCTCACCAGCGCCCGGGATCCCGGATGTCCCCCGAAAACATCTCTGAGAAAAGCAGGGGCAGGTAACCGCTTGTCTCGTCTTTCAGTTCCCAGGTTCTCTTCTTCCGTTCCTTTCCTCCTTTTATCTCGTTCTTTTGTTCTTTCTCTTAACTTTGTATTTCCTTTTCTTGTCTTCCCTTTTCTCCTTCCTTCCTTTCACCCGCTGACTTCATCTTTCATCTTTCCCTCCCTCCTTCCCTTCTTTACTTCCTATTTTAATTCTTTCCCCCTTCCCTCCTTTCATTCATTCCTTCTTCCCTTTCTTCCTTCCCTTTCCTTCACATCTTATTTTCCTTTTTTCTAATTTCCCTGCTTCCCTCCCTCCCTCCCTCTTTTCCCCCTTCCTTCCTTCCTCTCTCCCTCCCTCTCCCCCCCTCTTTTTCTCCTTCCTTCCTTTCCTCCCTCCTTTCCTTCCTTCCTGTTCTGCTTTTTACTTTTTTATTTCTCTCCCTCCCTCTACCCCCTCTTTTTCTCCTTTCCTTTCTTTCTCCCCCTTTTTCTCCTTTTCTTCCTCTCCTTTTCTTCTTCCTTCCTTCTTTCCTTCCTTCCTTTCTTTCCCCCTTCCCTTCCTTTCCTATTTTCCTTTTTACTTGTTTATTTCCCCCCACTCTCTTTTTCCCCTCCCTCTACCCCTTCTTTTTCTCCTTCCCTCTCTCCCTCCCTCCCTCTTTTTCTTCTTTCCTTCCCTCCTTCCCTTCCTTCCAATTTTCCTTCTTTCTTAGTTTCCTTTTTCCCTTTTTTATTTCACTTCCTCCCTTCCTTCTTTCTTATTTTCCTCCCTCCCTTCCTCCCTGTTTTTCTCTGTTCTTCTTTCCTTCCCTCCTTCCCTTCCTTCCAATTTTCCTTCCTTCTCATTTTCCTTTTTCCCTTTTTTATTTCACTTCCTCCCTTCCTTCTTTCTTATTTTCCTCCCTCCCTCCCTTCCTCCCTATTTTCCTCCCACCTTTCTTCCCTCCCTCTGTCTTTAGAACTTAGGGCCACGGCCACCACTACCTACTGGCCACGTGTCTGCCCACTTTCCTGTGGCCTTTCCCCCCCTCAAAGCCACCCTTTGACTCTCAGTCATTTAAAGACCCTTTTAGAGTCGGATTAAAGACCACCTACATTACAATTTCTTCTTTTGATTCCTCTGTGTTTCAATTCTGGGGGTTCCCTCCCCTCCCCCCTCCCCATTCTGGTCTTATACATTTTGGGATGCATTTAAGAGAGATGATTGTCTGTGTAATAATCCTAACCCCTTAGTGAACTTCTTGGGAATAAAAGTTGGGAGTGGAAGTTAACGAAACGCCATTAATGGCCAGGCAAATCCTAGTTGTGCATGTTTGGTAGTAAAACCAGGTGTCAGAAATGTCAACGGTAGGATCAGTCATTAGAAAATTCCAATTAAAAAAAACAAAGGACAGCAACACAAATAATAATTCTTACTTGTAAGATTCAGAGGTTTCTTTCATCAGCAATTTGGAACACGAACAGCCATCCTAACGCAACTTCACAACCCGTTGCAATGAGATCCATTGACATCAGGGGTGGGATTCTATCGCTTCGGACCGGTTCTATAGAACCGGTCGTTATCATTCTGCACAGTTTGGAGAAGTGGCAAATCGTGCCCCTGGCTGGCTCGCCCCTCTCCTCCCAGTCAGTCCTTAATCGTGCATGTGCAACATCGCACCTATGCCCGACATTGCTAACGTTCTTCTTCCCTGCCCAGTCAATCCTTCAGGTTTTTTTTTCCCCCTCCTGATGATCAGCTGGGCCTACGATCACCTGTGCCGCGATTCCCCTCACTGTCTTATGGCTTCGCCCAGGAAGCTTCCCTGAGGCCCAGGAAGGCAAAACATGGAGGGATTAGGAAGTGATGAAATGGGCCTAGCTGGAGGTATCCGGGGGAGGGGGGGGGGTGTCGTTTGCTTCTGCCCAGGGTTGTGGTGTGGAGGTTTTTTTGTTTGTGAGTGCAGGCTTCCAAATAACGTTGCTACAACTTGAAAAGCACAACTACAATGACGTGGGAAAATACCCGAACAAAGCTGAATATCATACACATAAGTACCCGCAAAAACTTAAGAAAACATATATATATATATTTATTAGGAAGCATGAATAGAAGAGATGATTCCACCAGACTGTCAATCATTTGGAAGCCTGCACTCACAAACAAAAAAAATCTCCACACCACAAGCCAGGCAAACACCTGGGCACAAACAGATCCCCCTGATACCTCCAGCTCAAACACACCCCAACCAGGCACCCAGATGAAACCTAGCTTCCTAATAAATGATAGCCGTCCATTTACTCGGAGCCAAGCTGCACTAAAAGCCTCCAATACAGGAAACACAATGTTGCCAGCCAATCAAGTCAAAAAAAAAA
Organism: Hydrophis major; assembly: GCA_033807585.1. Classification (NCBI taxonomy): domain Eukaryota; kingdom Metazoa; phylum Chordata; class Lepidosauria; order Squamata; family Elapidae; genus Hydrophis; species Hydrophis major. The sequence goes on from CM066328.1 coordinate 431,143,790, forward strand.
AAAAGCCACAAAACAGACAGAAAATATTAGAAACACCAATCAATCAGAACACAGCAAACTCCAAGACCAATAAACACAGACCAAGACTCCCAACCAATCAGGATGAAGAAAAAACCATTCTGACACAGCAATAGGCTGCCCCAAATTTAAATCTGAACCACTGTAAAAGTCTGACTCACAGACAAACAACATACAGAAGCCTGATGATGGCAGATGAGATTCTGTCGAAACGTTGCTACAACTTTAAAAGCACAACTACAATGATGTGGGAAAATACCCGAACAAAGCTGAATACCATACATACAAGGGCTATCCACAAAATAGATTACGTTTTCGTCTGTAGCAAGAAGGGGCGGAGCTAGCGTGGCCATCTTTGGTCTGTGCATCCGCCGCTCAGTCTGCATCTAGTTGTGCTAGGGGGAGGTTCGTATCGTTGCCCGTTATTTCACAGCAAACGTTTGTAAGGTGTGCTGCAATTGAAAATCCCGCGAGTTGTGAGGTGCGATCAGTGATAAGGTTTCTGTTGGCAAAAAAACCATAAACCGATTGAAATTTTTCGGCAACTGTGTGAAGTGTACGGGGACAACATCATCACTGAAGGAGGAGTGCGTCAATGGTGCATTAAGTTTAAAAATGGCTGAGCTACGGCACTCGAGAAGTCCTGAATGCTTTCAAGTGGGAGATTTTTCCTCATCCATCCTACAGCCCCGATCTTGCACCAAGCGAAAGCATTCAGGACTTCTCGAGTGCTGTAGTTCGGCCATTTTTAAACTTAATGCACCATTGGCGCACTCCACCTTCAGTGATGATGTTGTCCCCGTACACTTCACACAGTTGCCAAAAAATTTCAATCGGTTTATGGTTTTTTTGCCAACAGAAACCTTATCACTGATCACACCTCACAACTCGCGGGATTTTCAATTGCAGCACACATTTCAAACGTTTGCTGTGAAATAACGGGCAACGATACGAACCTCCCCCTAGCATGACTAGATGCAGACTGAGCGGCGGACGCACAGACCAAAGATGGCCGTGCTAGCTCCGCCCCTTCCTGCTACAGACGAAAACGTAATCTATTTTGTGGATAGTCCTCGTATTTTTATGGTGCAATCAATCCTTAACCTTTCCTTTTGGTTTATCCGATGGTTTTCAATTTGGTGGGACCAGGAAAGCCCGTGTTCCAAATAAAATGTGTGTGGGTTTTTTTTTTTTTTTTGTTTCTTGGTGACCTCAAGGCTTGGGAAGTCCCCCGAGAGAAGCCACGTTTCCTCGGAGTCGTACGAGCCGATCTCACCACCCCAGGCGCCAGCAGTCCACGAAAAACAGGACAACTTCCTTCTGCTCTCGCAAAGGCCAGAGCCTCCGGAACAGAGGTAACTGGGGTTTGTGGGTCATTTAACCAGTAGAACTTCTTGCCTCCAGAAATCGTGGGCCCTCCCACCACTGAAGTTTTTTTAAGAAGAAGACTGGACAGTCCCTTGTCTGAAATGGTCTAGGGCTGTGATGGCGAACCTTTTCCACGTTGCGTGCCAAAAGTGCGCTCACATGCGCTGCAGATAACTGGCAATCGGCTGGCAGGCGAAGGGCACGCATGCGCAGTTGGGGCGCTTCCGGGCAACCTCTCGTGCGCTGGTAGAAGTGTCTCTGCGTGCCCCTTCTGGCGCACGTGCCCTAGGTTCGCCATCACGAGTCTAGGGTCTCCTGCTTGAGCAGGGGGTTGGACTAGATGGCCTCCAAGGTCCAACAGAGTTGGAATGGGGGGACACACACACTCACATACCTGTACACATACCAGACACACTGCCAGGAACAAGGACATGCATTCCATTTCATGACAACTACGATTGTCGGCCGAGCAGGGGCAAAAATAGCCGGAGAAATGATTGAAGCCTGGGAAACAAGCCCCTTGTTAAGTCAAAGGATGTGCGGATTTACTATCAGCTTACCACATACTTAGGAGCTGAAGGTGCAGCAGCACAAGGAAACATCAATGTGTTAACAGCCCGCCACATGGTCCTAATTAACAACTAAAAGCCACACACAACCAGGCACCACATAAATACCACGTTTCCCCGAAAATAAGACCCTGTCTTGTATGTTGTTTTTGCCACCCAAAAAGGCACCAGGTCTTATTTTCAGGGGATGTCATCCACTGACTAATCTCACTTGCACACATCGCCCCCAGCCTCCTTTTCACTGTCAGAGGCCTCCAGGAACAGCTTCTTCTGTGGCCGGCAAGGCTTTTTCCTGAAGGCCTCTGCAGCCGATAGGATCGATCCTGAGCTTTGTTCTCAGCTCCTTCACGAAAGCTTGGCCAGCTGCAGAAGAAATAACCCGGCAAGGCAGGTGTCGGGGTGTGCGAGGCCTGGCTACAATTGTCCAAAAATAAGTAGTAGGGGAGCTCCACCCCAACCCATTCCCATCCCTCCCCAGCTTAATTTTTACCCATCTACTCTTGAGTGGGAGAGATCTGAATTAGGGCTTATATTGGGCACGCATGTAAAACAATCAAGCTAGGGCTTACTTTCAGGGTAGGTTGCCTTTCCAGGGAAACGGTAGGCATATATTTATCTATCCCTGTTTATATCGGAGGTGCAGACCCTCTGAGAGCCGCCTGCAACGTAATTTTAATGTATGGCGATTCGTGTGCTATCAAAGTGACAATAAAGTTATTCTTCTTAGGAATAACAAGGTTGCCTAACTTAGTTTGGGTAAAATAATATATATAAACTATGATAGTGAGTTGAAGTGTGTGTATCACTTTAACTGTTAAAACATGTAATTTTTGGGTGCGGTTGTAAAACAGCCATAAGAGGGAGCAAGAGAGCTTACTGTATTGCTGGCTTACTAGATTTCTTGCTGACAATGATGGATTGATTGTTTGATAACTGCGTGTTCCCTGCTGCTGAAGGAAGAAAGGAGGTTTGATTTCTTTATATCTCAACTGCGAGGAGATATATTACTGGACTGATATTTGTAAGTTTATTGATCTCTTTTTCGACACTGGACTTTGCAACTGAATAATCCCCGGACGGACTGAACTAGTGAATGATATATGGACTGTTTTGACTCTGCTAAAAACTCTTATTGGAATAAACTATTTAACCAGCACAGTGTATCTGTTCTACTGAGTGTAAGCTACAAAAACGTTTGTCTCGCATATTTGCCTGCCTGCCGTGCAGATTCTGCTAGGGTGTATCCCTAACACTTCTATATCCTTTTCTATCCTTTTCCTCCTTCCTCCTCCCCGCGTGCATTTAATTCTTTTACCTCCTTGGCTCTTACACAGGACAGACTCCCGTTCTCCGGGGAGCATCGCCTACCTGCCTTCCTTCTTCACCAAACTGGAGAACACCTCCCCGATGGTGAAGTCGAAGAAACAGGAGATCTTTCGCAAGCTGAACTCGTGCGGGGGAAATGAATCCGATATGGGTAAGAGGTTCTTTTTTTTTCTTTTCCCCCTTCTTTTTCGCTCCCTTCTGTGGGGTCCTGGGTGCTCTCTGACCTCGGTTGCTTTCTCGCAGACGTTCAAGAACCCAACCGGGGAACATCATCAGGGCTAGAAGGGAGGAGGGTTTGCAGGGGGGGTGGGAGGAAGAGGAAGAGGGGAAGAAGGAGGAGGACTGAGGGATCCTTGTGGTTGTTTCCTCACAGACGTTTCAGGACCCAACTAGGGAACATCATCAGGGCTAGAAGGAAGGAGTTTGCAGGGAGGAGGAAGAGGAGGAGGAAGAGGAGGAGGAAGGAGGAGGAGGAAGAAGGAGGAGGACTGAAGGATCCTTGGTGCTCTCTGAGTTGGGTTGTTTCCTCACAGACGTTTCAGGACCCAACTAGGGAACATCATCAGGGCTAGAAGGAAGGAGTTTGCAGGGAGGAGGAAGAGGAGATGGGGAAGGAGGAGGAGGAGGACGACTGTGGGGTCCTTGGTGCTCTCTGAGCTGGGCAGTTTTCTTGCAAACGTTTCAGGACCCAACTAGGGAACATCATCAGGGCTAGAAGGAAGGAGTTTGCAGGGAGGAGGAAGAGGAGGAGGAGGAAGAGGAGATGGGGAAGGAGGAGGAGGAGGACGACTGTGGGGTCCTTGGTGCTCTCTGAGCTGGGCAGTTTTCTTGCAGACGTTTCAGGACCCAACTAGATAACTGTCAGGGTTTCCTGAGATTGTCCTAATTAAATCATGAGCCTGGAGCCAAGCTTCAAAAAAAAAAAAAAACTCAAAAAAGATTTATTAGGAGCAACATGCCGGCATTAACCTAAACGAAGCCAACTCTGGCATAGGTAATTCACAGTCCCCTGTGACCCTGTTTTTTCCACCCCCTCCCCCCTGGGTGTGTCCTAAATCAGATTCTCCAAGGAAGCACTGCAGGATGTCATCAATCACATTCTCCAATAAAGGATTTTTGGGGGGGTGGGGTGGGGGGGCGTTTCATGGCCCGACTAGGGAACATCGTCCCCGGCCAGCTCAGGGAGCCCCGCAAGGACAGTCCAACCTCGAGCTTACAAACCTGTTAGCTTTCTCGATCTCTTCACCCGTGTCTCTTCCTTCTCTCTTTG
>CM066328.1:431150840-431308340 GCA_033807585.1 Hydrophis major
CCGACAAACAGCGAAGCTCGGCGGGAGGAAACCAGCCCTTCCCCTAATCCAGGTGAGCCTTTCGGGGGCCAGTTTTGGTCTCTTTGGAGCAGGGGTGGGAATCAAAAAAATGGTTGACTACCAGTTCTGTGGGGGTGGCTTGGGGGGGGGGGAGGGTGTCAGGATTCCAGCAGTTACCCCAATTAAATCATGATGTCAGCATTCCAGAAAACCTCCAGAGTTGGAAGGGACCTTGTAGGTCATCTAGTCCAACCCCATGCCTAAGCAGGACACCCATTTCTGACCAAGGGCAGTCCAGTCTCTTCTTGTGAAAGCCTCCAGGGATGAAGCTCCCACAACTTCCGAGGGCAACTTCTGTTCCATGGGTTGATTGTTCTCCCTGTCAGAAAGTTTCTCCTTATTTCCAGGTTGAATCTCTCTCCTTGTTCAGTTTCCATCCATTATTCCTTGTCTGGCCTTCAGGTGCCTTGGAGAATAGCTTGACCCCCCTTCCTCCTCTCTGGGACAGCCCCTCCCTCCAATATTGGAAGATGCTCTCCTGTCTCCCCTGGTCCTTCTCTTCCCTAGACCAGCCAGGCCCAGTTCCTGCAACTGTCCATCTGATCTTTCAGCCTCCAGTCCCCTCATCCTCCTGGTTGCTCTTCTCTGCACTTTTTCTAGAGTCTCAACCTCTTTTTTATAGTGTGGTGACCAAAACCTGATGCAGGACTCTAGGTGTGGCCTTACTAAGGCTTTATAGAGTGGTATTAGTAACTCCCTTGATCTCGATTGTATCCCTCTGTTAATACAACTTAGGATTGCATTGGCTTTTTTGGCTGCTGCTGCACAACATTGGCTCCTATTTAGCTGGTTGTCCACTAAGACTCCAAGATCCCCTCCCAGTTCCTGCTATTGAGCCTGGTTTCACCCAGTCTATTATATGTGTCCTTTGGGTTTTTCTTGCCTAAGTGTAGGACTTTCCTTTTCTCTACGTTGAATTTCATTTTGTTAGATAGAGCCCAGGGTTCTAGTCTGTCAAGATCCCTCTGGATCTTAAGCCTATCTTCTTGGGTGTTAGCCACTCCAACAAATAACTCCGAGACAGCCATCCACTCAAAAGTTCTGTTTTATTTGAAGAGTAAACTGGCACATCTGGGAAATCCCAAATCTGAAAATTCCGGGTTTCCTTGCCATCAGTAAAAAAATTACCGATCCACCCCCTGCACCCATCATGGCATCCCATGCCCCAATCACCATCCAACTTGAGACGTCCTCTCCGCCAGGTGCAGAAACAACATGACCTTGACTTAGAAGAAGAATGCTATTATATGCCTACCCACATACACTCCCAAGAAATTCCCCCCTCCCCCCTTCCCCGGCTCAAGAATGTGGCAGCGTGGAAGCGTCTGGTGCTAATATGGCTTCCAAAGCTGACAGATGAGTCTCGAGCCAAACTTCCAAAACTTCAGGAGGATTTATTGGGAGTTAACATGTCGGCCCTGCCTGGGTGCAGCCGACTCTGAGACACATCATTCACTGTCAACCTTGAGCCTGGTTTTTCCCTCCCACCCCTTTGATGTATCCTAATTCCTATTCTCCAATGGGACACCTCCATAGCCCAGAGTCATCAATCATGCTCTCCCGTTAGATATTTGCGAGGCAGAAACTTCGGTCACCGAGTTACTATCTCCGAAAAACTATTTCTAGAGTGCACTTTCGATTTCCAAGCTGCCGCACTGCTCTCTCAAACCCCCTGAAAAAATATTTTTTATCAGTTGACAGATGGATTTGGCTTGGCTTGCTGGGCATGGCAGGGGAAGATTACTGCAAAGTTCCCATTTCCTCCCCACCCCACTAACCTGCTTTCCAGCTCCATTCTCCTGTGCAGGGCAACCCAAGAAAACCCAGCCGATCAGCTGGGACTCAATGGGAGGTAGAGAAGAGATGGGGGTTGGTGGGGCCACTCAGAGGTGGCTTTGGCTGGTTCTCCAAACGACTCAAAATTTCTGCTACCGGTTCTCTAGAACCGGTCAGAACCGGCTGAGTACTACCTCTGCGTTGGAGGTAGACCTGATGTTGAAATGAGTCTCCTGTCACCCGGGTTCTTTGCCAGGTGTCAAGCTACAACTCCCATTCTTCGCCCACCTTTCTCCTGGCCTTATCTTTCCTCCTGGTATAGGAAACCATCCACCCATGAAACAGAAATCGCCTTCAGAAGTTGTGGGAGCTTCATCCCTGGAGGCTTTCAAGAAGAGACTGGACTGACCTCGGTCAGAAATGGTGTAGGGTTTTCAGCTTGGTCAGCGGGGTTGCACTAGATGACCTCCAAGGTCCCTTCCAACTCTGATTATCTGGTTTTGGTGGAGGGGAGTGAATGGCAGTCTTTTCTTTTAAAAAGGGGGAGGAATGGCTAGTAATGAGAAGAGGGAGCTTCATAGCTAAGGGTGGGTAATCCTCGACTTAACGACCGTTTGTTTAGTGGCCCAAGGGGCAATGCCACTCATAAAAAGCGACTCCAGGCCATTTTTTTCACCCTTAGCGAACATTGCGGCTATCCCCGTGGTCGCGTGATCTGAATTCTTGGCAACTGATCCGTATTTATGACAGTTGGAGCATCTTTGGGGTCACACGATCCCCTTTTGCAACCTTCTGACGAGCCAGGTCAATGATGGCAAGCCAGATTCAGTGTTTCCTAACCTTAAACTGTTTTAAGATCCATGGACTTCAATTCCCAGAATCCCCCAGCCAGCCTGCTTTAAGAGGGGTGGGCTTCCATTCCCAGAATCCCCCAACCAGCCTGCTTTAAGAGGGGTGGGCTTCCATTCCCAGAATCCCCTAGCCAGCCTGCTTTAACAGGGGAGGACTTCCACTCCCAGAATCCCCCAGCCAGCCTGTTTTAAGAGGGGAGGACTTCCATTCCCAGAATCCCCCAGCCAGCCTGCTTTAAGAGGGGAGGACTTCCATTCCCAGAATCCCCCAGCCAGCCTGCTTTAAGAGGGGTGGACTTCCATTCCCAGAATCCCCTAGCCAGGATGCTTTAAGAGGGGTGGGCTTTCACTCCTAGAATCCCCCAGCCAGGATGCTTTAAGAGGGGTGGGCTTCCATTCCCAGAATCCCCTCGCCAGCCTGCTTTAAGAGGGGAGGACTTCCATTCCCAGAATCCCCCAGCCATTCTGCTTTAAGAGGGGAGGACTTCCACTCCCAGAATCCCCCAGGGAGCATGCTTTAAGAGGGGAGGACTTCCACTCCCAGAATCCCCCAGCCTGCATCCTTTAAGAGGGGAGGACTTCCACTCCCAGAATCCCCCAGGGAGCATGCTTTAAGAGGGGAGGACTTCTACTCCCAGAATCCCCCAGCCAGCCATGCTTTAAGAGGGGAGGACTTCCACTCCCAGAATCCCCCAGCCAGCCATGCTTTAAGAGGGGAGGACTTCCACTCCCAGAATCCCCCAGCCAGCCATGCATTAAGAGGGGAGGACTTCCATTCCCAGAATCCCCTAGCCAGGATGCTTTAAGAGGGGTGGGCTTTCACTCCTAGAATCCCCCAGCCAGGATGCTTTAAGAGGGGTGGACTTCCATTCCCAGAATCCCCCAGCCAGGATGCTTTAAGAGGGGTGGGCTTCCACTCCCAGAATCCCCCAGCCAGCCTGCTTTGGTGGGCTTCCACTCCCAGAATCCCCCAGCCAGCCTGCTTTAAGAAGGGTGGGCTTCCACTCCCAGAATCCCCCAGCCAGCCTGCTTTAAGAAGGGTGGGCTTCCACTCCCAGAATCCCCCAGCCAGCCTGCTTTAAGAGGGGAGGACTTCCACTCCCAGAATCCCCCAGCCAGCCATGCTTTAAGAGGGGAGGACTTCCACTCCCAGAATCCCCCAGCCAGCCTGCTTTAAGAGGGGAGGACTTCCACTCCCAGAATCCCCCAGCCAGCCTGCTTTAAGAGGGGAGGACTTCCACTCCCAGAATCCCCCAGCCAGAATGCTTTAAGAGGGGTGGGCTTTCACTCCTAGAATCCCCCAGCCAGGATGCTTTAAGAGGGGTGGGCTTCCACTCCCAGAATCCCCCAGCCAGCCTGCTTTGGTGGGCTTCCACTCCCAGAATCCCCCAGCCAGCCTGCTTTAAGAAGGGTGGGCTTCCACTCCCAGAATCCCCCAGCCAGCCTGCTTTAAGAGGGGAGGACTTCCACTCCCAGAATCCCCCAGCCAGCCATGCTTTAAGAGGGGAGGACTTCCACTCCCAGAATCCCCCACCCAGCCTGCTTTAAGAGGGGAGGACTTCCATTCCCAGAATCCCCCAGCCAGCCTGCTTTAAGAGGGGTGGACTTCCATTCCCAGAATCCCCCAGCCAGGATGCTTTAAGAGGGGTGGGCTTCCACTCCCAGAATCCCCCAGCCAGCCTGCTTTAGGAGGGGTGGGCTTCCACTCCCAGAATCCCCCAGCCAGCCTGCTTTAAGAAGGGTGGGCTTCCACTCCCAGAATCCCCCAGCCAGCCTGCTTTAAGAGGGGAGGACTTCCACTCCCAGAATCCCCTAGCCAGCCATGCTTTAAGAGGGGTGGGCTTTCACTCCTAGAATCCCCCAGCCAGGATGCTTTAAGAGGGGTGGACTTCCATTCCCAGAATCCCCCAGCCAGCCTGCTTTAAGAGGGGTGGGCTTCCACTCCCAGAATCCCCCAGCCAGCCTGCTTTAAGAGGGGAAGGCTTCCATTCCCAGAATCCCCCAGCCAGCCAAGCTTTAAGCAGTGGAACCCTCTGATTCTTATTGGTGCTCCCCATAACTCCATTCTTCCTCCTCCTCCTCCTCCTCCTCCTCTCCTTCCAGGTGGAGGGCTCAGCAAGCAGAAGCTGATGGGGAAATCCGGGAGCAGGAAGTCCAAGTCCCCACTTCCTGGCCAGGCCTATCTGGGGACAGAGCGCCCCTCCTCGGTCTCCTCGGTGCATTCGGAAGGAGACTATCACCGGCAGACCCCCGCCTGGTCGTGGGAGGACCGGCCTTCTTCGACAGGTGAGCCCAGCCGACATGGCCCAGGTGCGTCCCAGTGGGATTGCAGGCAGTCCAAAATGGCGGCCCAGGTGTTTACGACACTCCTATTCAGAGGTCTCCAAACATGGCGACTTTAAGACTGGTGGACTTCAACTCCCAGCATTCTCCAGCCAGCAGAGCTGGCTGGAGAATGCTGGGAGTTGAAGTCCACCAGTCTTAAAGTCGCCATGTTTGATGACCTCTGCTGTTATGAAAGATAATTAATTGCATGATTACCTGAATATGGCCAGAATATCTTCACGACCCTTAAAGCACAGGTGGCCCTCGACTTACGACCCCAATTGAGCCTCAAATTCCCGCTGCTAAGGGAGACAAGCTGTTAAGCGAGTTTCGCCCCCGTTTTACAACCTGCCTTGTCGCCGTCGTTAAGTGAATGGCCGCGACTGTTAAGGGGATCCAGCTTCCTCTTGGGTTGTCGGAAGGTTGCAAAAGGGGATCGTGTGACGCCCCCCCTGGACGCTGTGACCATCGTAAATCCGAGACAGTCGCCCAACGTTGGAACGTTGAGCTCAAAATTTATGCTGTTCAGGGAGACGTCGGCTGAGTGAGTTTTGCCCCGTTTTGCGACTTTTCTTGCCACGGATGTTCTTGAAATCATCGCATTCTTTAAATGAGGCACATGGTTGTTAAGTGAATCTGGCTTCCCCTGTTGACTTTGCTGGCCAGAAGGTTGCAAAAGGGGATCACGAGACCCCTCTTTGAACCCCCTATTCAAACGGCCACTAAGTAAGTTATTGTAAGTCGAGCACTTCCAGCGACCGAACTATCCCAAACCCCATCATCCCTTCCTATTCAAACGGTCACTCAATGAGTTAATATAAGTCAAGGATTCTCTGTGGCCAAATTACCCCAAACCCCATCATCCCCTCCTTTTCAAACAGTCGCTCAATGAATTATTGTAAGTTGAGAGCTCCTCGCAGCCGAACTCCCTCAAGCCCCATCATCCCCTCCTTTTCAAACAGTCACTGAATGAGTGAATGTAAGTCAAGGGTTGTCTCTGGCCAAATTACCCCAAACCCCATCATCCCCTCCTATTCAAATGGTCACTGAATGAGTGAATGTAAGTCAAGGATTGTCTCTGGCGAAATTACCCCAAACCCCATCATCCCCTCCTTTTCAAACAGTCGCTCAATGAATTATTGTAAGTTGAGAGCTCCTCGCAGCCGAACTCCCTCAAGCCCCATCATCCCCTCCTTTTCAAACAGTCACTGAATGAGTGAATGTAAGTCAAGGGTTGTCTCTGGCCAAATTACCCCAAACCCCATCATCCCCTCCTATTCAAACAGTCACTGAATGAGTGAATGTAAGTCAAGGATTGTCTCTGGCCAAATTACCCCAAACCCCATCATCCCCTCCTATTCAAATGGTCACTGAATGAGTGAATGTAAGTCAAGGATTGTCTCTGGCCAAATTACCCCAAACCCCATCATCCCCTCCTTTTCAAACGGTCACTGAATGAGTGAATGTAAGTCAAGGATTGTCTCTGGCCAAATTACCCCAAACCCCATCATCCCCTCCTGTTCAAACGGTCACTAAATGAGTGAATGTAAGTCAAGGATTGTCTCTGGCCAAATTACCCCAAACCCCATCATCCCCTCCTATTCAAACGGTCACTGAATGAGTGAATGTAAGTCAAGGATTGTCTCTGGCCAAATTACCCCAAACCCCATCATCCCCTCCTATTCAAATGGTCACTGAATGAGTGAATGTAAGTAAAGGATTGTCTCTGGCCAAATTACCCCAAACCCCATCATCCCCTCCTGTTCAAACGGTCACTAAATGAGTGAATGTAAGTCAAGGATTGTCTCTGGCCAAATTACCCCAAACCCCATCATCCCCTCCTATTCAAACGGTCACTGAATGAGTGAATGTAAGTCAAGGATTGTCTCTGGCGAAATTACCCCAAACCCCATCATCCCCTCCTATTCAAATGGTCACTGAATGAGTGAATGTAAGTCAAGGATTGTCTCTGGCCAAATTACCCCAAACCCCATCATCCCCTCCTATTCAAACGGTCACTGAATGAGTGAATGTAAGTCAAGGATTGTCTCTGGCCAAATTACCCCAAACCCCATCATCCCCTCCTATTCAAATGGTCACTGAATGAGTGAATGTAAGTCAAGGATTGTCTCTGGCCAAATTACCCCAAACCCCATCATCCCCTCCTATTCAAACGGTCACTGAATGAGTGAATGTAAGTCAAGGATTGTCTCTGGCCAAATTTCCCCAAACCCCATCATCCCCTCCTATTCAAATGGTCACTGAATGAGTGAATGTAAGTCAAGGATTGTCTCTGGCCAAATTACCCCAAACCCCATCATCCCTTCCTATTCAAACGGTCACTCAATGAGTTAATATAAGTCAAGGATTCTCTGTGGCCAAATTACCCCAAACCCCATCATCCCCTCCTTTTCAAACAGTCGCTCAATGAATTATTGTAAGTTGAGAGCTCCTCGCAGCCGAACTCCCTCAAGCCCCATCATCCCCTCCTTTTCAAACAGTCACTGAATGAGTGAATGTAAGTCAAGGGTTGTCTCTGGCCAAATTACCCCAAACCCCATCATCCCCTCCTATTCAAATGGTCACTGAATGAGTGAATGTAAGTCAAGGATTCTCTGTGGCCAAATTACCCCAAACCCCATCATCCCCTCCTTTTCAAACAGTCGCTCAATGAATTATTGTAAGTTGAGAGCTCCTCGCAGCCGAACTCCCTCAAGCCCCATCATCCCCTCCTTTTCAAACAGTCACTGAATGAGTGAATGTAAGTCAAGGGTTGTCTCTGGCCAAATTACCCCAAACCCCATCATCCCCTCCTATTCAAATGGTCACTGAATGAGTGAATGTAAGTCAAGGATTGTCTCTGGCCAAATTACCCCAAACCCCATCATCCCCTCCTTTTCAAACGGTCACTGAATGAGTGAATGTAAGTCAAGGATTGTCTCTGGCCAAATTACCCCAAACCCCATCATCCCCTCCTATTCAAATGGTCACTGAATGAGTGAATGTAAGTCAAGGATTGTCTCTGGCCAAATTACCCCAAACCCCATCATCCCCTCCTTTTCAAACGGTCACTGAATGAGTGAATGTAAGTCAAGGATTGTCTCTGGCCAAATTACCCCAAACCCCATCATCCCCTCCTATTCAAATGGTCACTGAATGAGTGAATGTAAGTCAAGGATTCTCTGTGGCCAAATTACCCCAAACCCCATCATCCCCTCCTTTTCAAACAGTCGCTCAATGAATTATTGTAAGTTGAGAGCTCCTCGCAGCCGAACTCCCTCAAGCCCCATCATCCCCTCCTTTTCAAACAGTCACTGAATGAGTGAATGTAAGTCAAGGGTTGTCTCTGGCCAAATTACCCCAAACCCCATCATCCCCTCCTATTCAAATGGTCACTGAATGAGTGAATGTAAGTCAAGGATTGTCTCTGGCCAAATTACCCCAAACCCCATCATCCCCTCCTATTCAAATGGTCACTGAATGAGTGAATGTAAGTGAAGGATTGTCTCTGGCCAAATTACCCCAAACCCCATCATCCCCTCCTATTCAAATGGTCACTGAATGAGTGAATGTAAGTCAAGGATTGTCTCTGGCCAAATTACCCCAAACCCCATCATCCCCTCCTATTCAAACGGTCACTGAATGAGTTATTATCAGTCGAATTACCCCCAATCCCCATCCCTCCATGCCGCTCAAACGGTCCCTGCGCGAGCGGTTGTAATTCGAGGAACGCACCAAAAAAAAACCCTCCCCCGTCTAAGCTGCTTTCTCCTTCCTTTTTTTCCCCCTGCCAGGTTCCACGCAGTTCCCCTACAACCCGCTGACCATCCGTATGCTGAGCAGCACCCCCCCTACCTCCATGGCCTGCGGGGGACCCTCTGCCGGCCAGGCCGCCTCTGCCGCGCACCAGCCCAGCCGGATATGGGAGCGGGAACCGGCCCCCCTTCTCTCCGCCCAGTACGAGACCCTTTCGGACAGCGATGACTGACACGGGACGGAAGGGACCGGAGCTCCCCCTGCTTCAGGGCGGGGGGGGGATGAGAGACACCCACAAACACAAAAGAAAAGAAAAAGACGAAAGAAAGAAAGAAAGAAAGAAAGAAAGAAAGAAAGAAAGAAAGAAAGAAAGAAAGAAAGAAAGAAAGAAAGAAAGAAAGAAAGGAAAATTCAGCGGGGAAGTTAGCAAAAACCACATTGGGCTTATGGAATGGCTGCATTTAAAAAAAAAAAAAAAAAAGGACTGTGGGAAAGGAAGACAGGATGGGAAAAATAGTTGCACGGAGAGCTAAAACCCATCCGGAAAAGGATTTCTCCCTCCTTTCTTTTTGGCCCGAAGAAGATAAATACGTGTAAAGAGTTTGGGGTTGTTGTTTTTTTTTCTTTTTTTAAGAGAGAGAGAGAGAGAGGGGGAAAAAAAATAGGACGCTTGTTATTCCCTCCGTCTCTTCAAAAAGGAAGAAAGAAAAAAAAGAGAGAGAAAAAACCCCATTTTTCTTCTGTAAATAGAATAACTTTTTCTGCAGTGTGTTTCTGCGCGTGTACACACACACACACACACACCCTCCATCCTCTCACCCCCAGCAGCCCCACCCACTTTAAACCTTGGCTAGAATTTCTGGTGTTGAAAATCATTGTTTTAAACTTTGGGGGGGGGTCATATATATATATATATATATATATATATATATATATTTTTAAAGCTCTCTTCCTACCTTTTTGGGATGCAAGCAAGAGGACGCTGGCCCTACTTCCTTTTGCATCATCTGTCTGTAGAAATGGGGAGGGGGATTAGAAAGAAAGACCCCTGGGACACCAACCTTTTGTTTATTTTGGGGAGGGCATGATTTGACCCAGCCAGGTTGCTCCTTCCTTCCTCTCCCTCCCTCTTCTCCCTTTCCCCTTCTTTCTTTTCTTCCTTCCTTCCTTCCTTCCTTCCTCTTCCTTCCTTCCTCTTTGCTCTTTCTCTCCACACCCCCCTCCCTTCTTTCCTGCCTTCCTTCCTTCCTGTTTTCTCTCCTTGCTCTTTTCTCTTTCCCTCCCTCCTTCCTTCTTTCCTGCCTTTTTTCCTTCCTCTTTTCCCTCTCTTCTTTCTTTCCTTGCTCTTTTCCCTCCCTGCCTTCTTCCTTTTCTCTTTCTTCTTCCCTTCCTCTTTCTCCTCCCTCCCTCCTTCCTTCCTTCCTTCCCTCCTTTGTCCGTCTCTCCGCACACAGCACCCCACTTGCTTTGGCGTGCAATTTGCCTTTGCGCTCCTCCCCAAAAAAATTCTAAACACTTTGCCCCCCTTCCCCCTTTTTTTCTGTGGTTGTTAAAAACTTGTGCAAAATAATATTTTTTTTTTCCTCCCTTTTGAAAACTTGACTCCCTTCCGTGCGATCTGTACATTCGAAATCTCCGGTCTGCTGGAATAACCGAGATCTTTTTAATGATTATGCCATGCTGTAATTTTAATTTTAATTTTGTTTTCGTTTGGTTTGGTTTTGTTTTCCATACAGTTGGTTTTGCTTTGGCAACACTAGGAAGAAACCATTGCATGGGTCCCTCAAAATGACACGGCTTTTATTCTCCTCCTTTCTGGTTTGACCTCCACCCAAATCTTTTTTTTTTTTTTTTTTACTTTTCCAATCCTTCCTTCCCGTAAAATTCTCTCTTCCCTCCCAAATCATTGGCTGCTTTTTCTCCCTAATATGAAAGCAAAACTTTTATCATCTTCAGCCGGAGCGAAGCCTCAAACCTGTTCCTTCAACGGAAGTCTCTGCATCCCAAATTCACATTTCTTCCCATTAAAAAAAAAACGAATAAATAAATGGTGGATCGGGTTCAAAATCGGGCCCGTTCGGTTGGCCTTGCTAGAAAATTTCCCATGTTCTTTTGGTGGGGCAAAGGGATCGCTTGGCAGGCGGCTTCTGGTCTGGATTGGAAGCCACAGTTGGGCTGGGTTTAAAAGCCAATTTTGTGTAACTGCGAGATTTGTGAATGCATTCGAGCTTTGGAGAATCTCAACCAAGGGGGGGAAAAAAGCAGAATTTAACGATAAACTATTAATCCCCTTTTCTCTCCCACTTTTCACAAAAAAAGGCTCAAATTGCCCTCTAGGGCAGGGCTGTCCAACCTTGGCCCCTTGAAGCTTGGCGGACTTCAACTCCCAGAATTCCCCAGCCAGCAAAGCTGGCTGGGGAATTCTGGGAGTTGAAGTCCGCCAGGCTTTAAGGGGCCAAGGTTGGACAGCCCTGCTCTAGGGCATTCTAGGATTGCACTGGCAAATTTTTAGGGCAGTGTTAACTAACCGACAAACTTTTAAGAGGTGTGGACTTCAACTCCCAGAATTCCCTAGCCCGCTGGGGAATTCTGGGAGTTGGAAGTCCATACCTCTTATAAGGTCACCAAGATTGGGGAAAATGGCTTTAAAAAATTTCTCAAAGCTAATTTCTGGAAAGGAAATCCACCTCCCACCAATCCTGGAATGACACCCACCCCTACGGCCGTGCAGGTGGGAGTTGTAGTCCTTTGCAGAGCAGAGAGAAGTTACTTGGAGTTGCACAAAGCGGCAAGTTCCTCATTTTCATCCCAACAGGTTGTGTTGTTCCCTTGGTGGTGGTGTGTTTTGCCTTTCCAGTTTTCATCCAGGGCTCAATTTAAAAAATCAAATCAAACCTCCCTTCGGGCTTGGTACCTCGTTGCTAAACATTGCAGGGTGTGAAAGAAACTGTAGGAAAGAAGAGGTGGAGTGTGGAAAAAGAGGATGCAAAAGTTGTGTTACCTTTTAAACCATTGTTGTCCGTTCCCAAGAGGCCCTGCAAACAAAATGCACATTCGGAAACCCATTACAGGGGCAACAACGTATTTATTAAAATTAATAAAGAAATAATAAGCCAGGAATCAAGCACACCTCCTCAGCAAAGGTTTTTTGTTTTGTAAATTTATCTCATCGACTTTCAACGGACAGCAGGTGAAATAGGAGAAATTGCAGTCTTCATGAAACCCAGTATTATTAATAATAATAATAATAGGAATTTTTTTGCAAAATTCCAAAGATTTGGTGGTTTAAAAAAAAAAAGTTTACTTTGCACAGGGAATTGTCCCTTTCTGTGATTTCAAATAACATTTCCTACTTTGGGAGGTCGAATATATATATTCCCCCCCCCCCCCGGTTATTGATTTCTGATCCCTCCTGCTGCTGTTCTTCCCCTTGGTATGTTCTGCAAATTTTAATTTTTCTCGGGTGGGGAGGGGAGAAGAAAAATCCCAAAATAACACCCACCCCACCTTGTGACCCTGTTCCGCTGGTACATTTTACCCCGAGTAAAATGGCGACTTCTACAATTCAGACCAATCAAATAATAAAAAGAAAAGCAGGTTTGCGAATTTTCCTTCGGTCCGTCTTTTCTCGGGGCTGGGAGCTGGAAAAGTGGGCTTTTAAAATCTGCATTCCAAGGTGGGCAAAAGAAACAGGTTGCTTTTCATCATCACTGCATCCCAGAATAATTTTTTGGGGGGGGGTGTCCTTTGCCCTCTCCCCACTCTCACCCATGGCCCCAAGCCAGCTTGTGGGCAGCCGCCATGGTCTGTTGGCCCTTTTGAGTAAATCAAAAATCACTTCCCTGGTCTTGCAGGGTGTAAAAGGAAGGTTTCTCAAGCCTGAAGAGTGGACTTCAACTCCCAGAATTCTCTAATAAACAGGTTGGCTGGGGAATTCTGGGAGTGGAAGTCCAGAAGTATTAAAGTTGCTAAGGTTGGAGAGCCCTGTCTTAAAGCAGGCTGGCTGGGGGATTCTGGGAGTTGCTAGCTGGGGGATTCTGGGAGTTGGAGTCCTACCCTCTTAAAGCAGGCTGGCTGGGGGATTCTGGGAGTGGAAGCCCTCCCCTCTTAAAGCAGGCTGGCTGGGGGATTCTGGGAGTTGGAGTCCTTCCCTCTTAAAGCAGGCTGGCTGGGGGATTCTGGGAGTTGGAGTCCTTCCCTCTTAAAGCAGGCTGGCTGGGGGATTCTGGGAGTAGAAGCCCACCCCTCTTAAAGCAGGCCGGCTGGTGGATTCTGGGAATGGAAGTCCAGCTGGGGGATTCTGGGAGTGGAAGTCCTCCCCTCTTAAAACATGGCTGGCTGGTGGATGCTGGGAATGGAAGTCCAGCTGGGGGATTCTGGGAGTAGAAGTCCTCCCCTCTTAAAGCATGCAGGCTGGGGGATCCTGGGAGTGGAAATCCTCCCCTCTTAAAGCATGCAGGCTGGGGGATTCTGGGAGTGGAAGCCCTCCCCTCTTAAAGCATGCAGGCTGGGGGATTCTGGGAGTGGAAGCCCTCCCCTCTTAAAGCAGGCTGGCTGGGGGATTCTGGGAGTGGAAGTCCTCCCCTCATAAAGCAGGCTGGCTGGTGGATTCTGGGAATGGAAGTCCAGCTGGGGGATTCTGGGAGTGGAAGTCCTCCCCTCTTAAAACATGGCTGGCTGGTGGATGCTGGGAATGGAAATCCTCCCCTCTTAAGGTTGCCACGGTTGAAAAACCCTCCCCTAAACGGCCACATTAACTTGGTACGTCCTGGTTTTCTCAAAATTTGGGGGGAAGAGGAAAGAGCCTCCTAAGCATTGACAGGACTAAAGACTACAACAGGGCCAAACTCCCATCTCGTCAGCAAGGCCTGGATCTCCCCTCCTTGAATCTATCAACTCTGGAGATTTGAACCCAGGTCCTCTCTGTAAACTGACTGCTGTGCTCAGATGTCATCCGGGGGAAAAAATGGCTTGGAGCTCCCGGGTTTCAAATCCACTGGAAAAAAATTTAGCCCCATCTTCTTTGTTTGCCTTTCCTATCTACTCCATATTTTGTTATAGTCCTTGACTTACGATCCCTATTGAGCCCAATACTTCCATCGCTAAGCGAGACAGAAGCTAGGTGAGTTTTGCCCCGTTTATACCTTCCTCCACGGTTGTCGAGCCAATCACAAGTTGTTAAGTTAATAACACTGTTAAGTGAATCGGGCTTCCCCCACTGACCGCTGGCCAGA
This sequence comes from Hydrophis major, assembly GCA_033807585.1. Lineage (NCBI taxonomy): Eukaryota > Metazoa > Chordata > Lepidosauria > Squamata > Elapidae > Hydrophis > Hydrophis major. Next base: position 431,164,843 of record CM066328.1, read on the forward strand.
AGGTCACAAAAGGCGATCACAGGACCCCAGGACAGTCATAAATACAAGTCGGTTGCCAGGTGCCCCAAATTTGGAATCACGTGACCCTGGGGATGCTGTAAAACAGTCGTAAGTGTGAAAAAAACAACTCCCTTTTCCCAGCGCCGTTGCGACTTTGGTCGCTAAATGAAGTATTGTAAATCAAGGACAACCTATAGTTCATGCATACCTGTAGGGGGCGGCTTTTGCGGGCCCTCATGAGGTCCAACGGGACAATTAGTTAAAATAACCAATTGTATTGCTTAAACTGCAGGTATCTGCTTATTCGGCCCGGAGATCTACCAGTCACTAAATGAACTGTTGTATATCAAGGACAAGCTGACAATGGTATAGTAGGGTCTCCTTCTTGGGGGGAGGGGGGGGTTGGACTAGATGACCTACAAGGTCCCTTCCAACTTGTTAATCCAATCTGTAGATAATGCCAACCAGTAGGGGGCGCCTTTTGCAGCCCCCGCCCCCTGAGGTCCAGCAGGACGATTGGTTAAATATAAATCCAATCAATCAATCAAAATAATACATTTTATTGCTGAAGCTGCAGCTATTTCTGCTTTATTTGGCCCAGAGATCCACCTGTCACTAAACAAAACCACTGTATATCAAGGACAAGCTGACAATGCTGTGTAGGGTCTCCTTCTTGGGGGGGGAGGGGTTGGACTAGATGACCTACAAGGTCCCTTCCAACTCTTGATGATCTGTTAACTCTGTTAAACTCTTGATCCATCTAATCTGTTGCGAATGCCAACCAGTAGGGGGCGCCTTTTGAAATCCCCCATGAGGTCCAGCGGCACGATTGGTTAAATCAAAAAACAGTAAGTTTTATTGCTTAAAAGCGGCAGGGGTCTCCCGCTTGATTCAGCCCGGGGGCTCCAAACTGGGGCTGTCCTCAGAGAGGGGGCGGTCACTCCTTCGGCCCCTCGGTCCCCTCCTTGCCCGTGTCCGTCTCCGCCAAGCTGGCCTTGGCTTTGGATTGCATCCGCTTCCTCTTGGCCAGCTGAGCCAGTTCCTTCGCGATGTATCGCACAGCGACGCCGTCCCCCGATTTCTCGGCTGCTTCCAGGGCAGTTTTGTAGACCTGCCCGGCCTGGGAATAATCTCCTTTGTGGGGGTGGGAATACAGATAACAGATAATCAGAGTGGGAAGGGACCTTGTAGGTCATCTAGTCTAACCCGCTCACCCAAGTGGGAGACCCTACACCATTTCTGACAAATGGCAGCGCAGGCAAGTCCTCGACTTTGCAACCATTCATTTAGCGACCAAAGTTGTAACGGCACTTAAAAAAAGGTGACTTAAGGGCCGTTTTTCACACTTAATGACTGTTGCAACGTCTCCACGGTCCCGGGATCAAAATTCAGGCTCTCAGCCATTGACTCATACTTATGACGGTTGCAGTATCCCTGGGGGGAGGAGTCTTGTGATCCCCTTTTGGGAATTTTGACAAGCAAAAATCAATGGGCGGAGCCAGATTCGCTCAACAACTGGCTTGCTAACTAACTTCACCACTGCACTGATTCACTTAACAACCATGGCAACAATTAGGTGTGACTCACGTAATGTTCACCTTACTTAGCAATGGGAATTCTAGCCCCAACTGTGGTCATGAAGTCAAGGACAACCTGTACACGGGCCCCTAAAGGAGCCAGTTGGGTGACTTTGAGCCAATCACCAGGAGAAGGTGAGTTCTAGTCCCGCCTTAGGCATGAAAGCCGGTTGGGTGATCTTTGTGCCTGTCACCAGGAGACGGTGAGTTCTAGTCCCGCCTTAGGCATGAAAGCCGGTTGGGTGATTTTTGGGCCTGTCACCAGGAGACGGTGAGTTCTAGTCGCGCCTTAGGCATGAAAGCCGGTTGGGTGATTTTTGTGCCTGTCCCCAGGAGACAGTGAGTTCTAGTCCGGCCTTAGGCACGAAAGCTGGTTGGGTGATTTTTGTGCCAGTCACCAGGAGAAGGTGAGTTCTAGTCCCACCTTAGGCATGAAAGCCGGTTGGGTGATTTTTGGTCCTGTCAACAGGAGAAGGTGAGTTCTAGTCCTGCCTTAGGCATGAAAGCCGGTTGGGTGATTTTTGTGCCTGTCCCCAGGAGACAGTGAGTTCTAGTCCCACCTTAGGCACGAAAGCTGGTTGGGTGATTTTTGTGCCAGTCACCAGGAGAAGGTGAGTTCTAGTCCCACCTTAGGCATGAAAGCCGGTTGGGTGATTTTTGGTCCTGTCAACAGGAGAAGGTGAGTTCTAGTCCTGCCTTAGGCATGAAAGCCGGTTGGGTGATTTTTGGGCCTGTCACCAGGAGACGGTGAGTTCTAGTCCCGCCTTAGGCATGAAAGCCGGTTGGGTGATTTTTGGGCCTGTCACCAGGAGACGGTGAGTTCCAGTCCCGCCTTAGGCGGTTGGGTGATTTTTGGGCCTATCTCCAGGAGACGGTGAGTTCTAGTCCTGCCTTAGGCACAAAAGCTGCTTGGGTGATTTTTGGGCCAGTTACCAGGAGACAGTGAGTTCTAGTCCGGCCTTAGGCACAAAAGCTGCTTGGGTGATTTTTGGGCCAGTCACCAGGAGACGGTGAGTTCTAGTCCCGCCATAGGCATGAAAGCCGGTTGGGTGATTTTTGGTCCTGTCACCAGGAGACGGTGAGTTCTAGTCCTGCCTTAGGCATGAAAGCCGGTTGGGGGATTTTTGGTCCTGTCACCAGGAGACGGTGAGTTCTAGTCCCGCCTTAGGCATGAAAGCTGGTTGGGTGATTTTTGTGCCTGTCACCAGGAGACGGTGAGTTCTAGTCCTGCCTTAGGCATGAAAGCCGGTTGGGTGATTTTTGTGCCTGTCACCAGGAGACGGTGAGTTCTAGTCCTGCCTTAGGCATGAAAGCCAGTTGGGTGATTTTTGTGCCTGTCACCAGGAGAAGGTGAGTTCTAGTCCTGCCTTAGGTATGAAAGCCGGTTGGGTGATTTTTGTGCCTGTCACCAGGAGAAGGTGAGTTCTAGTCCCGCCTTAGGTATGAAAGCCGGTTGGGGGATTTTTGGGCCTGTCACCAGGAGACGGTGAGTTCTAGTCCCGCCTTAGGCATGAAAGCCGGTTGGGGGATTTTTGGGCCTGTCACCAGGAGACGATGAGTTCTAGTCCGGCCTTAGGCACAAAAGCTGCTTGGGTGATTTTTGGGCCAGTCACCAGGAAACGGTGAGTTCTAGTCCCGCCTTAGGCATGAAAGCCGGTTGGGGGATTTTTGTGCCTGTCACCAGGAGAAGGTGAGTTCTAGTCCTGCCTTAGGTATGAAAGCCGGTTGGGTGATTTTTGTGCCTGTCACCAGGAGACGGTGAGTTCTAGTCCTGCCTTAGGTATGAAAGCCGGTTGGGTGATTTTTGTGCCTGTCACCAGGAGAAGGTGAGTTCTAGTCCTGCCTTAGGTATGAAAGCCGGTTGGGGGATTTTTGGGCCTGTCCCCAGGAGAAGGTGAGTTCTAGTCCCGCCTTAGGCATGAAAGCCGGTTGGGTGATTTTTGTGCCTGTCACCAGGAGACGGTGAGTTCTAGTCCTGCCTTAGGCATGAAAGCCGGTTGGGGGATTTTTGGGCCTGTCCCCAGGAGAAGGTGAGTTCTAGTCCTGCCTTAGGTATGAAAGCCGGTTGGGGGATTTTTGGGCCTGTCCCCAGGAGACGGTGAGTTCTAGTCCCGCCTCAGGCATGAAAGCCGGTTGGGTGATTTTTGTGCCTGTCACCAGGAGACGGTGAGTTCTAGTCCCGCCTTAGGCATGAAAGCCGGTTGGGGGATTTTTGGGCCTGTCACCAGGAGACGATGAGTTCTAGTCCGGCCTTAGGCACAAAAGCCGCTTGGGTGATTTTTGGGCCAGTCACCAGGAGACGGTGAGTTCTAGTCCCGCCTTAGGCATGAAAGCCGGTTGGGTGATTTTTGGGCCTGTCCCCAGGAGAAGGTGAGTTCTAGTCCCGCCTTAGGCATGAAAGCCGGTTGGGGGATTTTTGTGCCTGTCACCAGGAGACGGTGAGTTCTAGTCCCGCCTTAGGCATGAAAGCCGGTTGGGCGATTTTTGTGCCTGTCACCAGGAGACGGTGAGTTCTAGTCCCGCCTTAGGCATGAAAGCCGGTTGGGTGATTTTGGGGCCTGTCACCAGGAGACGGTGAGTTCTAGTCCCGCCTTAGGCATGAAAGCGGTTGGGTGATTTTTGGGCCTGTCACCAGGAGACGGTGAGTTCTAGTCCCGCCTTAGGTATGAAAGCCGGTTGGGGGATTTTTGGGCCTGTCACCAGGAGACGGTGAGTTCTAGTCCCGCCTTAGGCATGAAAGCCGGTTGGGGGATTTTTGTGCCAGTCACCAGGAGACGGTGAGTTCTAGTCCCGCCTTAGGCATGAAAGCCGGTTGGGTGATTTTTGGGCCTGTCACCAGGAGACGGTGAGTTCTAGTCCCGCCTTAGGTATGAAAGCCGGTTGGGTGATTTTTGGGCCTGTCACCAGGAGAAGGTGAGTTCCAGTCCCGCCTTAGGCGGTTGGGTGATTTTTGGGCCTGTCTCCAGGAGATGGTGAGTTCTAGTCCTGCCTTAGGCATGAAATCCGGTTGGGGGATTTTTGGGCCTGTCACCAGGAGACGATGAGTTCTAGTCCGGCCTTAGGCACAAAAGCTGCTTGGGTGATTTTTGGGCCAGTCACCAGGAGACGGTGAGTTCTAGTCCCGCCTTAGGCATGAAAGCCGGTTGGGTGATTTTTGGGCCTGTCACCAGGAGAAGGTGAGTTCTAGTCCCGCCTTAGGTATGAAAGCCCGCTGGGTGACTTTGGGCCCATCGCCAGATGATGATGAGTTGGAAGGGACATTGGAAGTCATCTAGTCCGACCTCCCCCCGCCCCGTCCAAGCAGGAGATCACCATTTCTGAGCAATGGTAGCCCAATTCTCTTCTTGAAAACTTCCAGAGATTCCCCCCCCCTGCCGCCCCGCCTCTTAGATTCACACCCCTCTCGATGCCACCTCTCACCTTTATGGATCAGAATGCTAGCCAGGTTGTTCAGGATCACGTGGGTATCCGTGTGCTGGGTCTGCAGGGCCAGTTCAGCGGCTCGGCTCACCTGGGCATAGGCCTCTTCGTAGAGCCCCTGAGTTTGCAGCGCCGTGGCCAAATCGTTCATCACCACCACGGTCTGAGCCGGGGAGGAAGGAAAAACAAAACCAAAGAAAAGACTGCAGATCAGAAAGGAAAAGTCGAGGGACTCCAAAGCCAGAAAGGCTGTGCTGCCCGAGGAGTCCGTGAAAAGGAGGCTTCCGTGGATGGCAGCAGACAGAAAGAGAATGGAACTACAGGGTGGAACTATGGGATGTTGGCGCTCTCTGAGATCGGTGGTCTTCCTGCAGACGTAACATCATCAGTGCTAGAAGGAAGGGGGGGCTTATGGAGAGGAAGAGGAGGAGAAGAAGGAGAAAGAAGGAGGAGGAGGAGGAGGAAGGAAGGAAGGAAGGAAGGAAGGAAGGAAGGAAGGAAGGAAGGAAGGAAGGAAGGAAGGAAGGAAGGAAGGAAGGAAGGAAGGAAGGGGAGGAGGAGGAGGAGGAGGAGGAGAAGGAAGATGGAGGGAAAGAAGGAGAAAGAGAAGAAAACGAAAAGGAAGATGGAGGAGGAGGAGGAGGAAGGAAGGAAGGAAGAGGAGGAGGAGGAGGAGGAGGAGAAGGAAGATGGAGGGAAAGAAGGAGAAAGAAAAGAAAACGAAAAGGAAGATGGAGGAGGAGGAGGAGGAAGGAAGGAAGAGGAGGAGGAGGAGGAGGAGGAGGAAGGAAGGAAGGAAGGAAGGAAGGAAACAAGAAAAAGGAGAAGGAGAAGAAGAAGAAGAAGAGAAAAGAAAACAAAAGAAAAGAAAAGAAAAGAAAAGAAAAGAAAAGAAAAGAGAAGTAAAGTGATGGTTTTCTTGCAGACATTTCATGACCCAGCTAGGGAACATCATCAGTGCAAGAATGAGAAGGAAGAAGGCAACTAGGGAACTCTGCTTCCTTCCTCTCACCTATTCATCTTCCTACCTCTTTTTCTTTTTCCTTTTTTCTCTCTTTCCTCCTTTCGTTCTTTATTTCACCTTTCATTCTTCCCTCCTTTCTGTCTCTCTCTCTTTCTCCTTCCTTCCTCCCACTATCCATCTCTCTCCCTCTCTTTCTTTTTTCCCCCCTTGTATCCCACGTCCACCATTCCTGTTTTCCCTTTCCTTCCCTTCCTTTCCTATTTTTTTTCCTTCTCCTCTTTGTATTTCAGATAATAAAATAACGCCTTAAGAAGCATTTTAGAAAAAGAAAAAAGAATGACGGAATGGGAAGGGACCCTCAGAGGTCCATTAGTCCAACCCTCTCCTCAGCTCAGGAAATGCAGGAAACCCCATTAAGAAAGTTCAAAACATCCTCAAAGATCCATCTCATCCTGGGCACCCTTTTTTTTTTTTTTGAACTATTACCATCTGGCAGACGGTACAGGATAATAATAATAAAAAAAGGACAAATAGGCTGAAAAACAGCTTCTATCCCAGGGCAGGAGCTCTGTTGAATTCTGCTGTATAGTGCAGTGTTGGTGTGATGTCTGGGATTTCCAGTTCAATGTGTGGAAGGTGAAGGATGTGTGGTTGTGTTTATTTTCATGGTCCTGATGTGCCCTGAAGAGGGTGTTTGATTTCGTTGAACGAAGTACAATGACAATCAAGTAAATTAAACTAAGTCGATAAAACCCTGTCGGCCTGTCACCCTTTGGCCCTTCATCCTTGGAAGCCCCTGCAGGGGTTACCTGGGGGTGCCTCTCCCCGTTGACCTCCAGCGCGATCTTCAGTGCCCGCTCGTACATGGTCTGGGCCATCGTTGTCTCGTGGTGCGCCAGAAGATAACGGGCGTAGGAGTCCAGACTCATGGCCAGTAAAAGATGAGTGTTGACCCGTTCTTCCTCTGGAACAAGAGAGGAAGAGACAAGTGAGCCCAGACCGGCTCCGATCTGCATGACACATAGTCAGATAACATATAACAGATAATCAGAATGGGAAGGGACCTTGCAGGTCATCCAGTCCAGCCCCTGCCCAAGCAGGAAACTTTACACAATCTCTGACAAATCGCAGTGCAATCTCTTCTTGGAAGCTTCCGGTGATGAAGCTCCCACAACTTCAGAAGGCAACTTCTGTTCCATGGGTTGATTGTTCTCACTGTCAGAAAATTCCTCCTTATTTCCAGGTTAAATCTCACCTTGGTCAGTTTCCATCTATTATTCCTTCAGGTGCTTTGCAGAATAGCTTGACCCCTTCCTCCTCTCTGTGGCAGCCCCTCAAATATTGGAAGATTTCTATCCTGTCTCCCCTGGTCCTTCTCTTCACTAGACTAGCCAGGCCCAGTTCCTGCAACTGTTTTTTGTATGTTTTAGCCTCCAGTCCCCTCGTTATCCTGGTTGCTCTTCTCTGCGCTCTTTCTATCGTCTCAACATTGTTTTGATAGTGTGGTGGCCAAAACTGGATGTCTATCTGACTCTGTGGTTTCTTCCCCAAACCCCCAAAATTTTAACCTTAGACTGTCTACTATGGACCTCACTCCCTTCCTAAGACATCTGTAGGAGACGTGCATAAGCGCACCAATCGTGCCTACCGTCCCTGTCCTATGGCTTCTTTTTATTTTTCTTATAAGTATCTATCTCATGTATTCAAAACTATATTTATTCTTATACCTGTATCTGGTAAGCGATTGACAAATTAAATAAAATGAAAAATGAAAAAGAAATACCTTAAGGAGATACTGGGCAGGGGGAAACGCAGTCAGCAATGTTGCGCCTGCGCGATAAGGACTGACTGGGCGGAGTGAGCGGAGCCAGCCAGGGGCACGATTTACCGGTTCTCCGAACTGTACAGATTCGTAACAACCGGTTCTATAGAACCGGTCTGAACCGGTAGAATCCCACCCCCTGGGTTTTGAAGTTTGGCTCGAGGCTCATTATTTCATTCGGGCGACCGCCGGAATCCTGACATCTTCATACCTTTCATACTTAACATCCCTTGCGGCATCCCCAGCGGCCAAAATTCAGACAATTGGCAACGGACTCGTATTTATGACCGTCGTGGCATTCCCGGGGGTCCCATGATCCCCTTTGGCGACCTTCTGACGAGCCAAAGGGGAAGGCAGGTTCACTAAACCACTGTGTGACTCACTTAACGGCTTCAGGGATTCGCTTAACAAGAAAGGTTGTAAAATGGGGTGGAACTCACTTAACAACCGTCTCATGCAGCAGTGGAAATGTTGGGCTCCATTGTGGTCGTAAGTCGAGGACAACCTGTAATGCCATGAATTACAATTCCCAGAAGGTTCCTCCTGCCCCAAACCAAATATTAGGTAGTCCTTCAATTATGACCACAATGGAGTGCTCATCACAGTCATAATAGTTAAATTATGTAAAATGCATTGATCCCCAAGCTTATTTTAATACCATTTTGCAGTGGTTAAGTGAATGTCGTGGTCGTTAAGCGAAGCCATAGTTCACTATGGGAGCAGTTTGCCTGGAAAACCAGAAGCAAATGCTGTGTTTGGCAAAACCGTTATAAGATGAGGCCCTGTCAGTAAAAGATGCCGCAAACAGCCATATACGCGGTTCCGAGAGCCTGAAGTTCCATCACATGACCACAAGGGGATGGCAATTGCAGAATCTGGGTCATAAGTAGCAGCCCGGCAAGTCAGGTGCTGGGTGCTGGGTCGTAAGTCAAGGACTGAAGACCAACACAGGTCTGGGCAGCCCTTTTTGGTCCTCTACCTGGCAAGGCGTCCGCGGGCATCTCCTTCTGCTTCACGACCTTCTCCTCCAGGGTCAGGATGCAGAACTGGTAGCCGGCCAGGGCGAGTTTGTCTCTGCGCAGAAAAAGGAAAACGGGAACGTTTATTTAAAGTTCCTTTGGGGATTCACATTTTATAACTAAAGAGAAGTTTTTCCACCCCCAAAGTATTTCTCTCTCTCTCTCTCTCTCTGTGTATGTGTATGTATGTGTATGTGTATATATATATATATATATACACATATATCTATCTATCTATATATGTCTATGTCTATGTCTATGTCTATGTCTATGTATATGTATATGTATGTGTATATATGGATCTTTGGTTATTCGGGTTTTCTCCCGCGTAAGATTGGAAGTATCTAGGCAACGTTTCGATGAAGTCTCATTCATCATCTTTAGGCTTGGTCTTCAGCTCTGTGCTTCTCAGAGTGATGTGAGCTTGCAGCTGCTTCTTCCTTTAAACTGCTAGTGGGGGTGTGACTTGATTGGGTGGGGGCTTGGCTGTGTTCTCATTGGGTGGGGGCGTGTTCTGTTCAGGTGGGGGCTTGATTGTGCTCAGGTTAGTCTTAGTTGCTGGGGGATTTGAGCTGGTGAGCTGTGATCTTGCTGTTTGGCTTCGAGTTCGTGGTCGTGCTGCATCTTCATGGTGGAGGTCAGTTCGCTTCATGTATGGCTCAGAGGGGTTTGAAGTGGGTAGTGATGCAGCTGCAGTGCGGCTTCTGGTCCGTGGTCGTGTTTCATCTTCTGTGTGGGTGTGAGTCTGCTTTCTATGTGGAAGTGTGGTGGTGGCATCTTGTGTGGCTCTCAGGGGTGTGGGTCTGGTGTCATTCTTCATGTTAGGTACGCGTCTGTTCATGAGGGAAGGTTTCCAAATGGCTGGTAGGCGGGAGGTATCATCTCGTTTATTCATGCTGTGTGGGCGTTTTTCTATCTCTATGGCTTCTCTGATGATTCTGCTGCTGAAGTGTTCGGTTTTGGCGATAGTTCTGGTATTTTTAAAGTCAATCTCATGTCCTGTGGCTTTGAGGTGTTGGACCAGGGAAGAGGTCGGTTCTTCCTTTTTGATTGAGTTCTTATGTTCTTCAATGCGTGCACTTATTATTCTGTTAGTTTGTCCAATGTATGTGGTGGGGCAGGCAGTGCAAGGGATTTCGTATACTCCTTGATTTTCTAACTCGATTCTGTCCTTAGGGTTTCTTAGGATGGTGGATATCTTTCTGTTTGTGCAGAATGCTGTCTTAATGTTGTGTTTTTGGAGGATCTTGCTGATTTTGTCTGTAGTGCCTTTTATGTATGGGAGGAGGGCTTTGCCATTCTCTTGTTCTTTGTCTTGGATTTTGGCTGGGGTTTCTTTTTGGATTAGGTGGGTGATCTTCTTTCTTTGGAATCCATTGGCTGTCAGCATGCCGGTGAGAGTGTGTAGTTTGGTCTCTAGGTGTTGTTCATCGGCTAAGCATTTTGTTCTGGAGATGAGTGTCTCGGCTACGGAATTGATCTGTGCTGGGTGGTGGTGTGAGAGTGCGTGTAGATAGCGGTTTGTATGTGTTTTCTTCTGGTAGATGGTGTGTCCTAGGGAGTCATTGGATTTTTTGTATACCAAGACATCTAGGAAGGGAAGTTGGTTGTTAGCTTCTGTTTCCATGGTGAATTGTATTTTGGGGTGTTGGCTGTTGAGGTGTGTGAGGAAGTTGTTCAGTTTTTCTTTCCCGTGTGGCCAGATTATGAAGGTGTCATCTATGTATCTGAGCCAGAGTTTGGGTTTTTGATCATATTTTTCTCGAGCTTGTGTTTCAAAGTGTTCCATGTAGAGGTTAGCGATGACAGGTGAGAGGGGTGATCCCATGGGTGCTCCTTCTATTTGTTTGTATTTTTGTCCGTTGTAGGTGAAGTATGTTTTGGATAGGCAGTGGTTGGTCAGATCTAGGATGTGCTTGGGGGGGTTGTATTTGTTTTGGATGGCTGTCAAGGCTTCTTTTATTGGCACTTGGGTGAAGAGGGATATGACATTGAAGCTCACCAGTAGGTCACTGGGTTGTAAGTTTTGTTTCTTTATGATCTCGATGAACTGGAATGAGTTTCTTACGTGTGAGTTGATGGAATTTCAAGACCAAGCCTGAAGATGATGAATGAGACTTCATCGAAACGTTGCCTAGATACTTCCAATCTTATGTGGGAGAAAACCCGAAAAATGCAGTCAAAAAGCTGGAACACACTTCCTCGCTAGTCCAACACATGGGAGCCACAGGTCATAGCATCAACTTCAATGGCACCAAAACCGTAGCCACTATTGAAAATCCCAGCCACAGAATCATCAGAGAAGCCATAGAGATTGAAAAAAGACCAGAAAGCATGAACAGAAGAGATGATTCCACCAGGCTGTCAATCATTTGGAAGCCTGCACTCACAAACAAAAAAATCTCCATACCACAAGCCAGACAAACACCTGGGCACAAACAGATCCCCCCTGATACCTCCAGCTCAAACACACCCCAACCAGGCACCCAGATGAAACCTAGCTTCCTAACTAATGATAGCCATCCATTTACCTGAAGCCAAGCTGCACTAAAGGCCTCCAATAAGGTAACACAATGTTGGCAGCCAATCAAGATACAAAAAGAGCCAAAAAAACAAACAGAAGATATTAGAAGCAGAACACAGCAAACTCCAAGACCAATAAACACAGACCAAGACTCTCAACCAATCAGGAGGAAGAAAAAACCATTCTGGCACAGCAATAGGCTGCCCCAAATTTAAATCTGAAACCACTGTAAAAGTCTGACTCACAGACGAACGCTATACAGAAGCCTGATGATGGCAGATGAGATTCTGCTGAAACGTTGCTACAACTTTAAAAGCACAACTACTATGACATGGGAAAATACCCGAACAAAGCTGAATGCCAGACATGTAAGTACCCGTGAAAACTTAAGAAAACATATATATATGTATATGTATATATGTATATGTATATGTGGATCTTTGGTTATTCGGGTTTTCTCCCACGTAAGATTGGAAGTATCTAGGCAACGTTTCGATGAAGTCTCATTCATCATCTTCAGGCTTGTGTCTTCTGCTCTGTGCTTCTCACAGTGAGAAGCATCTATCACTCTGAGAAGCACAGAGCTGAAAACACAAGCCTGAAGATGATGAATGAGACTTCATCGAAACGTTGCCTAGATACTTCCATTCTTACGCGGGAGAAAACCCGAATAACCAAAGATCCACATACAAATACCCGCGAGAACCTCAGAAAACAAATATAAAGTTTTCACGGGTATGTGTATGGTATTCAGCTTTGCTCGGGTATTTTCCCACGTCATTGTAGTTGTGCTTTTAAAGTTGTAGCAACGTTTCGGCAGAATCTCATTTGCCATCATCAGGCTTCTGTATAGGGATTGTCTGTGAGCCAGACTTTTACAGTTGTTTCAGTTTGAAATTTGGGGCTAGCCTATTGCTGTGCCAGAATGGTTTTTTCTTCATCCTGATTGGTTGGGAGTCTTGGTCTGTGTTTATTGGTCTTGGAGTTTGCTCTGTCCTGCTTGATTGGTGTTTCTAATATCTTCTGTCTGTTTTGTGGCTTTTTTTGTCTTGGTTGGCTGGCAATATTGTGTTCCTGTATTGGAGGCTTTTAGTGCAACTTGGCTCCGAGTAAATGGACGGCTATCATTTTTTAGGAAGCTAGGTTTCATCTGGGTGCCTGGTTGGGGTGTGTTTGAGCTGGAGGTATCAGGGGGGATCTGTTTGTGTCCAGGTGTTTGCCTGGCTTGTGGTGTGGAGATTTTTTTTGTTTGAGTGTGCAGGCTTCCAAATGATTGACAGCCTGGTGGAATCATCTCTTCTGTTCATGCTTTCTGGTCTTTTTTCAATCTCTATGGCTTCTCTGATGATTCTGTGGCTGGGATTTTCTATAGTGGCTAGGGTTTTGGTGCCATTGAAGTCGATGCTATGACCTGATGATGGCAGATGAGATTCTGCCAAAACGTTGCTGCAACTTTAAAAGCACAACTACAATGACGTGGGAAAATACCCGAACTAAGCTGAATGCCAGACATATAAGTACCCATGAAAACTTACGAAAACACACACACACACACACATATACAATCTATCTATCATCATCTATCTCTATCCATCCGTCATTTATCTATCATCTATGTATCTATCAATCTATCTATCATCTATCATCTATCTATCATCTATCTCTATCCATCCATATCTCTTATCTATCATCTATCATTTCTCTATCTACCATCTATTTATGTATGTATGCATCTATCATCTATCAATCATCTATCTATATGTACCCATATCTATCATCTATCATTTCTCTATCATCTCTATCATCTATGTATGTATCTGTCACCTGTTTATCATATCATCTATCAATCATCTATCTATCTATCTATCTAACTATCATCAATCTATCTATCTATCTATCTATCTATCTATCTATCTATCTATCCATCCATCCATCCATCCATCCATCCATCCATCCACCATCTGCCTGCTGTCTATAATCTATCCATTTATCATCCCTCTCTGTGTGTCAATCTGTATTTACCTGTCTATCTTCTCTCTCTCTGTGTGTGTGTATATATTTACGTATCTCCCTATCTATTATCATCATTCTGTGTCGTCACTCAGTCTAATTTGTCTGTCTGTCTATCTGCTACCTACCTACCTACCTACATCTATCTATCTATCTATCCATCCATCCATCCATCCATCCACCATCTGCCTGCTGTCTATAATCTATCCATTTATCATCCCTCTCTGTGTGACAATCTGTATTTACCTGTCTATCTTCTCTCTCTCTCTCTATGTATTTACGTATCTCCCTATCTATCATCATCATTCTGTGTCGTCACTCAGTCTAATTTGTCTGTCTGTCTATCTGCTACCTACCTACCTACCTACATCTATCTATCTATCTATCTATCCATCCATCCATCCATCCATCCACCATCTGCCTGCTGTCTATAATCTATCCATTTATCATCCCTCTCTGTGTGTCAATCTGTATTTACCTGTCTATCTTCTCTCTCTCTGTGTGTGTGTATATATTTACGTATCTCCCTATCTATTATCATCATTCTGTGTCGTCACTCAGTCTAATTTGTCTGTCTGTCTATCTGCTACCTACCTACCTACCTACATCTATCTATCTATCTATCCATCCATCCATCCATCCATCCACCATCTGCCTGCTGTCTATAATCTATCCATTTATCATCCCTGTGTGACAATCTGTATTTACCTGTCTATCTTCTCTCTCTCTCTCTATGTATTTACGTATCTCCCTATCTATCATCATCATTCTGTGTCGTCACTCAGTCTAATTTGTCTGTCTGTCTATCTGCTACCTACCTACCTACCTACATCTATCTATCTATCTATCTATCCATCCATCCATCCATCCATCCACCATCTGCCTGCTGTCTATAATCTATCCATTTATCATCCCTCTCTGTGTGTCAATCTGTATTTACCTGTCTATCTTCTCTCTCTCTGTGTGTGTGTATATATTTACGTATCTCCCTATCTATCATCATCATTCTGTGTCGTCACTCAGTCTAATTTGTCTGTCTGTCTATCTGCTACCTACCTACCTACCTACATCTATCTATCTATCTATCCATCCATCCATCCATCCATCCACCATCTGCCTGCTGTCTATAATCTATCCATTTATCATCCCTCTCTGTGTGACAATCTGTATTTACCTGTCTATCTTCTCTCTCTCTCTCTATGTATTTACGTATCTCCCTATCTATCATCATCATTCTGTGTCATCACTCAGTCTAATTTGTCTGTCTGTCTATCTGCTACCTACCTACCTACCTACCTACCTACCTACCTACATCTATCTATCTATCTATCTATCTATCTATCTATCTATCTATCCATCCATCCATCCATCTATCTATCTCCCTCCCTCCCTCCCTCCCTCCCTCCCTGTTGGCAGTCTTTATCATCTGTTGACAATCTGTCTGTCTGTCTGTCTGTCTGTCTGTCTGTCTGTCTATCTATCTATCTATCTATCTATCCATCCATCCATCCATCCATCCATCCATCCATCCATCCATCTATCTATCTATCTATCTATCTATCTATCTATCTATCTATCTCCCTCCCTCCCTCCCTCCCTCCCTCCCTCCCTCCCTGTTGGCAGTCTTTATCATCTGTTGGCAATCTGTCTATCTATCTATCTATCTATCTATCTATCTATCTATCTATCTATCTATCTCTATCTATCAATCTATCTATCTATCTATCTATCTATCTATCTATCTATCTATCTATCTATCTCTATCTATCATATCTATCTCTTTCTCTATATCATATCTATCTATCTATCTATCTATCAATCTATCTATCTATCAATCTATCTATCTATTTCTTTCTCTCTATCATATCTATCTCTCTATCTCTCTATCTCTTTCTCTATCTCTATCTGTCTGTCTATCTATCTATCTATCTATCTATCTATCTATCTATCTATCTATCTATCTATCTATCTATCTACCTACCTACCTACCTACCTACCTACCTACCTACCTCTATCGCCTGCCTGCCTGCCTGCCTGCCTGCCTGCCTGCCTGCCTGCCTGCCTGCCTGCCTGCCTGCCTGCCTGCCTATCTATCTATCTATCTATCTATCTATCTATCTATCTATCTATCTATCTATCTATCTATCTATCTATCTATCATCCAGCCATCCATCCAGCCATTTCAGACAAATAACTGTCCAGTCTCTTCTTAAAAGACTCCACTCCAGAGCATTTACAACTTCTGGTGGCCAGCAGTTCCACTGGTTCATTCTTCTAACTGTTTGGAAACTGCTTCTGAGTTCTAGGTTGCTTCTCTCCTAGGTGAGTTTCCATCCGTTGCTTCCTGTCCTGGTGCTCTGGAGAGGGGATCAAACTTACTGGTTTTGAGACGCGTAGATGCTGGCCAGCTTCAGGGACATCTGGAGGATTGCATTGTCATCCTGGAAGATAAGAGGGGTGGGGTGGGGGGGAGGAAAAAAGGGTGTGTGGAGGGGTGATGTATAAGGCATCAACTTCCTAAGCAAGATGACCGCCCCCATCAACCACAAACCAAACCAATAACCTTAAAACACACCATTCTCCGCCTCGGTTTCTTTGGAAACCCCTGGAAAAAGCTCGTATTTGATAGCCGAATAAAACCCTCGGGGAAACTCCTCCCTTGTCTTCACTCCCCCTTCACATTCTCCCCCCTGGAAGGACCCCAAACTTGATCCATGGGCCCCCTGTGACCCTCCCATGTGGTTGGCCTGGAAGGGGGTCAAGCTATTCTCCAAAGCGCCCAAAGGCCAGAAAAGGAATCATGGATGGAAATTGATCCAGGAGAGATTTTTCAACCTGGAAATAAGGAGAATTTTTCCGACAGGGAGAACCATCAACCCACGGAGCAGACGTTGCCCTCCGAAGTGGTGGGAGCTTCACCCCTGGAGGCTGTCAAGAACAGATTGGACTGCCATTGGTCAGAAATAGTGTAGGGACTCCTGCTTGGGCGGGGGGTTGGACTAGATGACCTACAAGGTCCCTTCCAACTCTGATTTTCTGTTATTTGGACAGTAGTTAACATGATAATCCTTCAATAGAAGGAAAGGAGGGGAAGCCGTCCACAACCAAGACGTGGGAGGTCGAAGTTAGCCCCCGGCTCCTGACGGTGGGGCCCTTGGTGCTCTCTGAGCAGTGATTTCTTATAGACTTTTTATGACCCAGCTAGGTAATATCATCAGGGTTGGAAGGGAGAGGAGGAGGGAGAGGAGGATTGGAAGGTCCTTCATGCTGCCTTAGATGGGTGGTTTTCTTGCAGATGTTTCATGACCCAGCTAAGTAACACCATCAGGAATGGAAGGGAAGGAGGTTTGCAGAATGGAGGAGGAGGAGGAAGAGGAGGAGGAGGAGGAGGAGGAGGAGGAGGAGGAGGAGGAGGAGGAGGAGGAGGAGGAGGAGGAGGAGGAGGAGGAGGAGGAGGATGATTGTGGAGTCTTTGATGCTCTCTGAGCTTGGTTGTTTTCTTGCAGACGTTTCATCACCCAACTAGGTAATGCCATCAGTGCTAAGAAGGGAATAGGGTTGGTGCAGTGATGGAGAAGGAGCACAAGGAGGAAGAGAAAGACTGTGGGGTCCTTGGTGCTCTCTTGAGCTGGGTTGTTTTCTTGCAGACGTTTCATGACCCAACTAGGTTACATCATCAGTGCCAGAAGGAAGGAGGGGTTTGCAGGGAGGAAGAGGAGGGCTATGGAGTCCCTGGTGCTTTTCTAGCAGATGTTTCACGACCCAGCTAGGTAACATCATCAGTGCAAGAACGAGAAAGAGGAGGAAGGCGGCAACTAGGGAAGACATGCTCTTGTTCTCTCTCTCTCTCTCTTTCTTTCTCCTTCCTTTCTCTCACCTATCCATCTTCCTACCTCTTATTTCTAACTCTTTCTCTCTTTCCTTTCTCTTTCCTTCTTTATTTTTTCTTTCATTCTTCCTTCCTTCCTCTGTCTCTTTCTCTTTCTCCCACCTATCCATCTTCCTACCTCTTATTTTCTAACTTTCTCTTTCCTTTCTTTCCTTCTTTCTTTCTTCTTTCCTTCTTCCTTCCTTCCTGTCTGTCTCTTTCTTCCTTTCTCTCACCTATCCATCTTCCTACCTCTTATTTTCTAACTTTCTCTCTTTCCTTTCTTTCCTTCTTTCTTCTTTCATTCTTCCTTCCTTCCTCTGTCTCTTTCTTCCTTTCTCTCACCTATCCATCTTCCTACCTCTTATTTTCTAACTTTCTCTCTTTCCTTTCTCTTTCCTTATTTCTTCTTTCATTCTTCCTTCCTTCCTTCGTCTCTTTCTTCCTTTCTCTCACCTATCCATCTTCCTACCTCTTATTTTCTAACTTTCTCTCTTTCCTTTCTCTTTCCTTATTTCTTCTTTCCTTCTTCCTTGCTGTCTCTTTCTTTCTTTCACCTATCCATCTTCCTACCTCTTATTTTCTAACTTTCTCTCTTTCCTTTCTTTCCTTCTTTCTTCTTTCATTCTTCCTTCCTTCCTTCGTCTCTTTCTTCCTTTCTCTCACCTATCTATCTTCCTACCTCTTATTTTCTAACTTTCTCTCTTTCCTTTCTCTTTCCTTATTTCTTCTTTCATTCTTCCTTCCTTCCTTCGTCTCTTTCTTCCTTTCTCTCACCTATCCATCTTCCTACCTCTTATTTTCTAACTTTCTCTCTTTCCTTTCTCTTTCCTTATTTCTTCTTTCCTTCTTCCTTGCTGTCTCTTTCTTTCTTTCACCTATCCATCTTCCTACCTCTTATTTCTAACTTTCTCTCTTTCCTTTCTTTCCTTCTTTCTTCTTTCATTCTTCCTTCCTTCCTCTGTCTCTTTCTTCCTTTCTCTCACCTATCCATCTTCCTACCTCTTATTTTCTAACTTTCTCTCTTTCCTTTCTCTTTCCTTATTTCTTCTTTCATTCTTCCTTCCTTCCTTCGTCTCTTTCTTCCTTTCTCTCACCTATCCATCTTCCTACCTCTTATTTTCTAACTTTCTCTCTTTCCTTTCTCTTTCCTTATTTCTTCTTTCATTCTTCCTTCCTTCCTCTGTCTCTTTCTTCCTTTCTCTCACCTATCTATCTTCCTACCTCTTATTTTCTAACTTTCTCTCTTTCCTTTCTCTTTCCTTATTTCTTCTTTCATTCTTCCTTCCTTCCTTCGTCTCTTTCTTCCTTTCTCTCACCTATCTATCTTCCTACCTCTTATTTTCTAACTTTCTCTCTTTCCTTTCTCTTTCCTTATTTCTTCTTTCCTTCTTCCTTGCTGTCTCTTTCTTTCTTTCACCTATCCATCTTCCTACCTCTTATTTCTAACTTTCTCTCTTTCCTTTCTTTCCTTCTTTCTTCTTTCATTCTTCCTTCCTTCCTCTGTCTCTTTCTTCCTTTCTCTCACCTATCCATCTTCCTACCTCTTATTTTCTAACTTTCTCTCTTTCCTTTCTCTTTCCTTATTTCTTCTTTCATTCTTCCTTCCTTCCTTCGTCTCTTTCTTCCTTTCTCTCACCTATCCATCTTCCTACCTCTTATTTTCTAACTTTCTCTCTTTCCTTTCTCTTTCCTTATTTCTTCTTTCATTCTTCCTTCCTTCCTTCGTCTCTTTCTTCCTTTCTCTCACCTATCCATCTTCCTACCTCTTATTTTCTAACTTTCTCTCTTTCCTTTCTCTTTCCTTCTTTATTTCTTCTTTCCTTCTTCCTTCCTGTCTTTTTCTTCCTTTCTCTCACCTATCCATCTTCCTACCTCTTATTTTCTAACTTTCTCTCTTTCCTTTCTCTTTCCTTCTTTATTTCTTCTTTCCTTCTTCCTTCCTTTCTGTCACTTTCTTCCTCTCACCTATCCATCTTCCTACCTCTTATTTTCTAACTTTCTCTCTTTCCTTTCTCTTTCCTTCTTTATTTCTTCTTTCCTTCTTCCTTCCTTGCTGTCTCTTTCTTTCTCTCACCTATCCATCTTCCTACCTCTTATTTTCTAACTTTCTCTCCTTCCTTTCTCTTTCCTTCTTTATTTCTTCTTTCCTTCTTCCTTCCTTTCTGTCACTTTCTTCCTCTCACCTATCCATCTTCCTACCTCTTATTTTCTAACTTTCTCTCTTTCCTTTCTCTTTCCTTATTTCTTCTTTCCTTCTTCCTTGCTGTCTCTTTCTTTCTTTCACCTATCCATCTTCCTATCTCTTATTTTCTAACTTTCTCTCTTTCCTTTCTTTCCTTCTTTCTTCTTTCATTCTTCCTTCCTTCCTCTGTCTCTTTCTTCCTTTCTCTCACCTATCCATCTTCCTACCTCTTATTTCTAACTTTCTCTCTTTCCTTTCTCTTTCCTTCTTTATTTCTTCTTTCCTTCTTCCTTCCTGTCTCTTTCTTCCTTTCTCTCACCTATCCATCTTCCTATCTCTTATTTTCTAACTTTCTCTCTTTCCTTTCTTTCCTTCTTTCTTCTTTCATTCTTCCTTCCTTCCTCTGTCTCTTTCTTCCTTTCTCTCACCTATCCATCTTCCTACCTCTTATTTTCTAACTTTCTCTCTTTCCTTTCTCTTTCCTTA
The DNA here is from genome assembly GCA_033807585.1 of Hydrophis major. NCBI lineage: Eukaryota > Metazoa > Chordata > Lepidosauria > Squamata > Elapidae > Hydrophis > Hydrophis major. Next base: position 431,184,718 of record CM066328.1, read on the forward strand.
TTTCTTCTTTCATTCTTCCTTCCTTCCTTCGTCTCTTTCTTCCTTTCTCTCACCTATCCATCTTCCTACCTCTTATTTTCTAACTTTCTCTCTTTCCTTTCTCTTTCCTTATTTCTTCTTTCCTTCTTCCTTGCTGTCTCTTTCTTTCTTTCACCTATCCATCTTCCTACCTCTTATTTCTAACTTTCTCTCTTTCCTTTCTCTTTCCTTTTGTTCTTTATTTCTTCTTTCATTCTTCCTTCCTTCCTCTGTCTCTTTCTTCCTTTCTCTCACCTATCCATCTTCCTACCTCTTATTTTCTAACTTTCTCTCTTTCCTTTCTCTTTCCTTATTTCTTCTTTCCTTCTTCCTTGCTGTCTCTTTCTTTCTTTCACCTATCCATCTTCCTACCTCTTATTTCTAACTTTCTCTCTTTCCTTTCTTTCCTTCTTTCTTCTTTCATTCTTCCTTCCTTCCTCTGTCTCTTTCTTCCTTTCTCTCACCTATCCATCTTCCTACCTCTTATTTTCTAACTTTCTCTCTTTCCTTTCTCTTTCCTTATTTCTTCTTTCATTCTTCCTTCCTTCCTTCGTCTCTTTCTTCCTTTCTCTCACCTATCCATCTTCCTACCTCTTATTTTCTAACTTTCTCTCTTTCCTTTCTCTTTCCTTCTTTATTTCTTCTTTCCTTCTTCCTTCCTTTCTGTCACTTTCTTCCTCTCACCTATCCATCTTCCTACCTCTTATTTTCTAACTTTCTCTCTTTCCTTTCTCTTTCCTTATTTCTTCTTTCATTCTTCCTTCATTCCTTCGTCTCTTTCTTCCTTTCTCTCACCTATCCATCTTCCTACCTCTTATTTTCTAACTTTCTCTCTTTCCTTTCTTTCCTTCTTTCTTCTTTCATTCTTCCTTCCTTCCTTCGTCTCTTTCTTCCTTTCTCTCACCTATCTATCTTCCTACCTCTTATTTTCTAACTTTCTCTCTTTCCTTTCTCTTTCCTTATTTCTTCTTTCATTCTTCCTTCATTCCTTCGTCTCTTTCTTCCTTTCTCTCACCTATCCATCTTCCTATCTCTTATTTTCTAACTTTCTCTCTTTCCTTTCTTTCCTTCTTTCTTCTTTCATTCTTCCTTCCTTCCTTCGTCTCTTTCTTCCTTTCTCTCACCTATCTATCTTCCTACCTCTTATTTTCTAACTTTCTCTCTTTCCTTTCTCTTTCCTTATTTCTTCTTTCATTCTTCCTTCATTCCTTCGTCTCTTTCTTCCTTTCTCTCACCTATCCATCTTCCTACCTCTTATTTTCTAACTTTCTCTCTTTCCTTTCTCTTTCCTTATTTCTTCTTTCATTCTTCCTTCATTCCTTCGTCTCTTTCTTCCTTTCTCTCACCTATCCATCTTCCTATCTCTTATTTTCTAACTTTCTCTCTTTCCTTTCTCTTTCCTTATTTCTTCTTTCATTCTTCCTTCCTTCCTTCGTCTCTTTCTTCCTTTCTCTCACCTATCCATCTTCCTACCTCTTATTTTCTAACTTTCTCTCTTTCCTTTCTTTCCTTCTTTCTTCTTTCATTCTTCCTTCATTCCTTCGTCTCTTTCTTCCTTTCTCTCACCTATCTATCTTCCTACCTCTTATTTTCTAACTTTCTCTCTTTCCTTTCTCTTTCCTTATTTCTTCTTTCATTCTTCCTTCATTCCTTCGTCTCTTTCTTCCTTTCTCTCACCTATCCATCTTCCTACCTCTTATTTTCTAACTTTCTCTCTTTCCTTTCTCTTTCCTTCTTTATTTCTTCTTTCCTTCTTCCTTCCTTTCTGTCACTTTCTTCCTCTCACCTATCCATCTTCCTACCTCTTATTTTCTAACTTTCTCTCTTTCCTTTCTCTTTCCTTCTTTATTTCTTCTTTCATTCTTCCTTCCTTCCTTCGTCTCTTTCTTCCTTTCTCTCACCTATCCATCTTCCTACCTCTTATTTCTAACTTTCTCTCCTTCCTTTCTCTTTCCTTCTTTATTTCTTCTTTCCTTCTTCCTTCCTTTCTGTCACTTTCTTCCTCTCACCTATCCATCTTCCTACCTCTTATTTTCTAACTTTCTCTCTTTCCTTTCTCTTTCCTTCTTTATTTCTTCTTTCCTTCTTCCTTCCTTCCTTCGTCTCTTTCTTCCTTTCTCTCACCTATCCATCTTCCTACCTCTTTTTTCTAACTTTCTCTCTTTCCTTTCTCTTTCCTTCTTTATTTCTTCTTTCCTTCTTCCTTCCTGTCTTTTTCTTCCTTTCTCTCACCTATCCATCTTCCTACCTCTTATTTTCTAACTTTCTCTCTTTCCTTTCTCTTTCCTTCTTTATTTCTTCTTTCCTTCTTCCTTCCTGTCTCTTTCTTCCTTTCTCTCACCTATCCATCTTCCTATCTCTTATTTTCTAACTTTCTCTCTTTCCTTTCTTTCCTTCTTTCTTCTTTCATTCTTCCTTCCTTCCTTCGTCTCTTTCTTCCTTTCTCTCACCTATCTATCTTCCTACCTCTTATTTTCTAACTTTCTCTCTTTCCTTTCTCTTTCCTTCTTTATTTCTTCTTTCATTCTTCCTTCATTCCTTCGTCTCTTTCTTCCTTTCTCTCACCTATCCATCTTCCTATCTCTTATTTTCTAACTTTCTCTCTTTCCTTTCTCTTTCCTTCTTTATTTCTTCTTTCCTTCTTCCTTCCTGTCTCTTTCTTCCTTTCTCTCACCTATCCATCTTCCTATCTCTTATTTTCTAACTTTCTCTCTTTCCTTTCTTTCCTTCTTTCTTCTTTCATTCTTCCTTCCTTCCTCTGTCTCTTTCTTCCTTTCTCTCACCTATCCATCTTCCTACCTCTTATTTTCTAACTTTCTCTCTTTCCTTTCTCTTTCCTTATTTCTTCTTTCATTCTTCCTTCCTTCCTTCGTCTCTTTCTTCCTTTCTCTCACCTATCCATCTTCCTACCTCTTATTTTCTAACTTTCTCTCTTTCCTTTCTCTTTCCTTATTTCTTCTTTCATTCTTCCTTCCTTCCTCTGTCTCTTTCTTCCTTTCTCTCACCTATCTATCTTCCTACCTCTTATTTTCTAACTTTCTCTCTTTCCTTTCTCTTTCCTTATTTCTTCTTTCATTCTTCCTTCCTTCCTTCGTCTCTTTCTTCCTTTCTCTCACCTATCTATCTTCCTACCTCTTATTTTCTAACTTTCTCTCTTTCCTTTCTCTTTCCTTATTTCTTCTTTCATTCTTCCTTCCTTCCTCTGTCTCTTTCTTCCTTTCTCTCACCTATCTATCTTCCTACCTCTTATTTTCTAACTTTCTCTCTTTCCTTTCTCTTTCCTTATTTCTTCTTTCATTCTTCCTTCCTTCCTTCGTCTCTTTCTTCCTTTCTCTCACCTATCCATCTTCCTACCTCTTATTTTCTAACTTTCTCTCTTTCCTTTCTCTTTCCTTCTTTATTTCTTCTTTCCTTCTTCCTTCCTTTCTGTCACTTTCTTCCTCTCACCTATCCATCTTCCTACCTCTTATTTTCTAACTTTCTCTCTTTCCTTTCTCTTTCCTTCTTTATTTCTTCTTTCCTTCTTCCTTCCTGTCTCTTTCTTTCTTTCACCTATCCATCTTCCTACCTCTTATTTCTAACTTTCTCTCTTTCCTTTCTCTTTCCTTCTTTATTTCTTCTTTCCTTCTTCCTTCCTTTCTGTCACTTTCTTCCTCTCACCTATCCATCTTCCTACCTCTTATTTTCTAACTTTCTCTCTTTCCTTTCTCTTTCCTTCTTTATTTCTTCTTTCCTTCTTCCTTCCTGTCTCTTTCTTCCTTTCTCTCACCTATCCATCTTCCTACCTCTTATTTTCTAACTTTCTCTCTTTCCTTTCATTCCTTCTTTCTTCTTTCATTCTTTCTTCCTTCCTCTGTCTTTCTTCCTTTCTCTCACCTATCCATCTTCCTACCTCTTATTTTCTAACTTTCTCTCTTTCCTTTCTCTTTCCTTATTTCTTCTTTCCTTCTTCCTTGCTGTCTCTTTCTTTCTTTCACCTATCCATCTTCCTATCTCTTATTTTCTAACTTTCTCTCTTTCCTTTCTTTCCTTCTTTCTTCTTTCATTCTTCCTTCCTTCCTCTGTCTCTTTCTTCCTTTCTCTCACCTATCCATCTTCCTACCTCTTATTTTCTAACTTTCTCTCTTTCCTTTCTCTTTCCTTATTTCTTCTTTCATTCTTCCTTCCTTCCTTCGTCTCTTTCTTCCTTTCTCTCACCTATCCATCTTCCTACCTCTTATTTTCTAACTTTCTCTCTTTCCTTTCTCTTTCCTTATTTCTTCTTTCCTTCTTCCTTCCTGTCTCTTTCTTTCTTTCACCTATCCATCTTCCTACCTCTTATTTCTAACTTTCTCTCTTTCCTTTCTCTTTCCTTTTGTTCTTTATTTCTTCTTTCATTCTTCCTCCCTTCCTGTCTCTTTCTTTCTTTCTCCTTCCTTCCTCCCACCTATCCATCTTCTTCCTTCCTTCCTTCCTTCCTTCCTTCCTTCCTTCCTTCCTTCCTTCCTTCCTTCCTTCCTTCCTTCCTTCCTTCCTTCCCCTTGTATCCTACGCCCATTCCCATTTCCCCTTTCTTTCCTTTCCTTTCCTATTTTTTCCTTCTCTTCTTTGTATTTGAGATAATAAAATAACACCTTAAGAAACATTAAAAAAGAGGAAGGGGAGGAGGGCCATGGGACCCTGGGTGCTCTCCGAGCCGGGTTGTTTTCTAGCAGATGTTTCGTGACCCAGCTAGGCAACATCATCAGTGCTAGAAGGGAGTGAGGTTTGCAGCGAGAAGGGGAGGAGGAGGAGGAGGAGGAGGAGGGCTGTGGGGTCCTGGGTGCTCTCTGAGCCGGGTTGTTTTGTAGCAGATGTTTCATGACTCAACTGGGCATGGTGGGGAATTCTGGGAGTTGTAGTCCACAAGTCTCATAGTGGCCATGTTTGCAGACCTCCCCGGTCTAGAGGTAGGCGATACAAAACTGCAGGTTCCTAACCAAGGAAGGCAACTTACTTCCTTTACGTCCCCAGCGAGCATGTAGCTCATGGTGGCTTTGAAAAGCTTCTCAGCCTGGAAGGAGAAGGAGAAAAGAGGAAGGTGGGAGTTGAGGTGCTTGGAGATCACAAGGGGTTTAAGGAAAGGGGCTCCCTGTAGCCACACCCAAGGCCACACCCACGAGGAAACGTGGGTCCCCCTCCAATTATTTCCTTACCTTCTCCAGCTCTCCTCTCAGGAAGGCCAAGTTTGCCATCTGGAAGACACCAAGGAAATGGGGTTATTTTGCTTTTTTTTTTTTGCTGCTCTTTAGCAGAGAACTTTTGTGTCCCTGATTTCCATTTCAGTACGATAGATAGATAGAAAATAGATAGATTAGTTAGATAAGAAGATAGATGATAGATATCTAGAGGATAGAGAGAGAGAGAGAGAGAGAGATGGAGATAATAGAAAATAGATAGATTAGATAGATAAGAAGATAAATGACAGATATATAGAGGATAGAGAGAGAGAGAGAGAGAGAGAGAGAGAGAGATAGATGGAGATAATAGAAAATAGATAGATTAGATAGATAAGAAGATAGATGACAGATATATAGAAGATAGATAGAGAGAGAGAGAGATAGATAGATGGAGATAATAGAAAATAGATAGATTAGATAGATAAGAAGATAGATGATAGATATCTAGAGGATAGAGAGAGAGAGATGGAGATAATAGAAAATAGATAGATTAGATAGATAAGAAGATAGATGACAGATATATAGAGGATAGATAGATAGAGAGAGAGAGAGAGAGATAGATGGAGATAATAGAAAATAGATAGATTAGATAGATAAGAAGATAGATGACAGATATATAGAGGATAGATAGAGAGAGAGAGAGAGAGATGGAGATAATAGAAAATAGATAGATTAGATAGATAAGATAAATAAATGATAGATAATAGATAGAAAAATAGATTGATAGATAGGTAGATAGATAAGATAAATAGATAAGAGATAGATAGATAAGAGATAGATAGGTAGGATAGGTAGATAGATGATAAATAGAGGATAGAGGATTGATAGAGAAAGAGAGAAAGATAAGATAGATATAGAGGTAATATAGAATAGATTAGATAGATTAGATAAATAGATGATAGATAAGAAATAGATAAGATAGATAGATTAGATAAACAGATGATAGTTAATTGATAGATAGATAGATACAGATAAATAGAGAAAGAGAGAAAGAGAGGTAGGTAGGTATAGATAGATAGGTAGGTAGGTACGTAGACAGACAGACAGACAGACAGACAGATAAATAGATAGAGAGGGACTGTGGAGGAGAACCACAGGGGGAGTTTTCAGGAGGACTAACCATGTCATAGGTGTAAATAATGGCCGTGTTGTTGCTTGATTGCTGAGAGAGCCAGGCGGCTTCGTGCAGGAGGCGCTCGGCTTCCTCCAACTCTCCTTTCATGATCTTTAGCTAGTGGCAGGATGGAAGGAAGGAACGAACGAGGGAGGATGATGAGAAAGTGAAAAGAGGAGAAGAGAGGGAGGGAGGGAGGGGGGAAGGAGAGAAGGGGAAATGGAGGAAGGAAGGAGAGAAGGGGAAAGGGGAAAGAAGAAAGGAAGGAAGGAAAAGTGAAAAGAGGAGAAGAAAAGAAGGGAAAACGGAGAAGGAAGGAGAAAAGGGGAAATGGAGGAAGGAAGGAGAGAAGAGAAGAGAAAAGGGGAAAGAAGGAAAGAACGAAGGAAAAGGGAAAAGAGGAGAAGGAAAGAAGGGAAAATGGAGAAGGAAGGAAGGAGAGTAGAAGAGAAGGAGAAAAGGGGAAGGAAGGAAGGAAAGGAAAAGAAGGAAGGAAGGAAGGGAGAGAAGGGGAGAAGGGAAAAAGGAGAAGGAAGAAAAGAAAAACCTGATTAAATTAGCAAAAGCAGCCTAGTAGTGCCCAGAAAATATTTTAAAACATGATTGTAGGGCACCCTTGTAAAAATCAAGATAGCGGCCACCTCATCTTGACCTCCTTGCCTGCCCCTGCAGACACTCCTGGCCCCATAGATGGAGAGGGAGGCAAGCCAAAAACCTCTGACCCAATGCTGGGGGAAAGCAACCGATTTATTTGTCTTTCCCCAGAGGTCTTGCTTGCCAAAGGACCGTTCCAGGGCACCGACTCCACTTCCGGGGGTGTCTCTGCTCACCTTGGCTTTTTTCAGCAGCAGGATGATGGCGTCCTCGGGGTCTGCCTTGGCCTTGCCTTCCTCTCCTTCATCCTTCTTCCCAGTTTCTCCAGAGAAAAGGAAGAAGGCTGGAAGACAACCAAAGCCGGAGAGGCTGGCGTAAGAGAGGGCAAGTCCCGCTTCTCTGTATTCCCGAGTGAGAGAAAAGGGCAGATGGAATGAATAGGAATAGAATCAGAACCAGAAATTGAATTAGAATGATTAGAATTAGAATAAAAGTTAGAATTAGAATTAGAAGAATTAGAATTTAGAACAGAATGAGAATAAGGAAAAATAGAAAAGAATTAACAGAATAGAATAGAATTTGAAAACAGAATAGAATAGAATTTGAAAATAGAGTAAAGTAGAACAGAACAGAACAGAAGAATGGAATGGAATGGAAACTAGACTAGGCTAGACTAGACTAGACTAGACTAGACTAGACCAGACCAGAATAGGAGAGAAGTAGAGTAGAATAGGAATAGGAAGAACAGAACAGAACAGGAACAAGAAGAGAAGAAAAGAGAAGAATGGAATGAAATGGAAACTAGAATAGAATAGAATAGAATAGAATAGAATAGAATAGAAGTGGAGTAGAGTAGAGTAGAGTAGAGTAGAGTAGAGTAGAGTAGAGTAGAGTAGAGTAGAGTAGAGTAGAGTAGGAAGAACAGAACAGGAACAAGAATAGAATAGAACAGAACAGAACATCAGAATTGGAGGTCTTCTAGTCCAACTCTATACCACTTCGGACAAATGGTTATCCAATCTCTTATTAAAATCTTCCAGTGTTGGAGCATTCGCAACTTCTGGAGGCAACTTGTTCCACTGATTAATTGCTCTAACTGTCAGGAAATTTCTCCTTAATTCCAGGTTAAATCTCTCCTTGTTCAGTTTCCATCCATTGCTTCTTGTCCTGCCTTGAGGGGCTTTGGAGAATAGCTTGAACTCCCTCTTATTTGAGTCTTCCCCTCAAGTACTGGAATCACTGCTATGCCGTCTCCCCTATTTCTTCTTTTCATTAAACTAGACATACCCAAATCCATGCAACCGTTCATCGTATGTTTTAGCCTCCAGTCCCCTAATCCTCTTGGTTGCTCTTCTCTGCACCTTGTCTAGAGACTCAATTATCAACATCTTTTTTACATCGTGGCAACCAAAACTGGATGCAGTATTGGTGGCTGTAATTGGGTGGCATTGTCTTTTGCCAGAGGTGTTTCCACCGTCCTTCCCCACGACCAGTTGCGATTCAGAAAGGCTGCCCAGCTGAAAACCAAGATAATTTTGCCCATCAGCCACTGCCCCTGTTGGCTTGAAGATAATGGTAGGAAGTCAAAGGCAGCTGGGAGGAAAATGACTTTGAGATTGGACTCCCATCTGTCAGAAATGGTGTAGGGTCTCCTGCTTGGGCAGTGGGTTGGACTAGATGACCTACAAGGTCCCTTCCAACTCAATCATCCGTTATCTGTTATCTGACTTTTATTTATTTATTTTTAAGGTCCAGAATTTGCAAGTCTGTTTCTTGGCTTCTTTTTCTGGCACGGGGATTCCTTTCCAGTCAATTTTTTTTTTGCCTTAATCCATAATTTCAATGGAATAAATATTAAAAGAAAAAAAAAAACACTAGAAAACTTATCTTCAATCAATCCACGCATGTCAATACCGGCATCCCATTTATGCCTCGGAGGCCCCGCCCCCACGGGAGACCACGCCCACTCTGGCCATACCCGAGTCTCCATTGGTCAAGGAGTCACGCCCCCTTTCACCTGATAGGCTGAGGCCACTGCCAACGCGGACGGCTCCTCCCGCTGCCGCTGCGAGGGATGTCCTTCGGTACAGGCCTCCGTTTCTGCCCGGCCGGGGTCTCGCTTGCGCCAGACGGTGTCGACCGGCCACGACGGCCGTGACGAGGCCTCGCTGAGGCAGCCGCCGCAGCAGCGACGACAAAAAAGACATGGCCCTTTAAGAGGAGGCGGAGGAAGGAGGCGAAGGAGCAGGGTGACCCTGACGACGGCGGTGACGTCACTCCCTCGGCACGTGATTAGAAAGACGAAGCTGGACCTGTGGTCACGTGAGTTCTGCGGTCCATTTATAGACTACTTTGTGTAGAGTGGTGCAGCGTTGTGGCCTTGCGAGATGTTTTTCCAATATGTAGGAAAAAGTTGTTGCTTAACATATTTATCTCTCTGGGAAAGAGAAATGGGCTTATTTAGAAATATTCATTAATTGCCAACTATCGGATACTGCGCTTTGTTCTCCCTCAGATATTGGAGGGCTCATATTTTCTTGCTCTTCGTTCGTTCTGCTCTGCACATGCGCAGAATAGGCCAGAAGGTGTCATTTGAGCATTGAGTGCTTTTAACTTAATCCTCCACACGAGGCGCTCGATATCGGCGCCACAGCTTCCCCTCCCTACGTTAGTGGGCGGGATATGAAGAAGGCGGGATTTCACGTGACTGAAATTAGCCACTCAGCAGAGCAGCGGGAAAAATTGTTGCTAAGCAACGGCGTGACCGGGCCTTCCTTTTTGAGAGCCGTTCGGTTCCCGCCTTCGATTTAAGTTTTGTACAAAACTGCTTATATTTAATATTTAAAAAAAACAAAACATAAAGCCTCCAACATTTTGCCACATCGTGGCAAACTTTATACCACATTTTTGTACCATCGTATAAAAAATATATAAATAAGCAGTAAATTTAATAAAGTAAAATCAATCATGTGAATTAATTAAATAATAATAATTACGAATACAGGCAGTCCTCGACTTACAACCGTTCATTTTGTGACTTCAGAATTACAAAAACACTGAAAAAGGCCAGTCCTCACACTAACTACCATCACAGCATTCACCAGTCACATGATCAAATTCAGCTTGCTTGGCAATTGGCATATATTTATGACACTTGTGATGTCCCAGGGTCATGTGATCAATATTTACCACCTTCCCAGCTGGCTTCCAGCATGCAAAGTCAATGGGAGAAGCCTGATTTGCTTAATGACCACTTGATTCACTTAACAACTGCAGTGATTCACTTAACAACCATAGCAAAAAGATCATGCCTATTGTGTTCTGAGAATTAGCTTAAAAAAACAGGGTTTTAAAAACAACTTAAACCCTTATGAGTAAAAAATAAAATAGATTTAAGGTTTGGAGGTTTTCTTGCCAATATAGGTAATCCCCAATTTACGACCACTATCCCAAAATGTATGTTGCTAAGGAAAACAGTTTTAAATGAGTTTAGCCCTGTTTTACAACCTTTCTTGCTACTGTTAAGTGAATCATTGTCGTTAAGTTAGTAACATGGTTGTTAAGTGAATCTGGCTTCTCCATTGACTTTGCTTGTCAGAAGTTCGCAAAATAGATCACTGCAACTCTCATAAATATGAACCAGTTGCCAAGCCTCTGAATTTTGATCATATGACCATGGAGATTCGGCAGCAGTCGTAAGTATGAAAAATGGTCATGTCACTTTTTTTCAGTGCCATTGTAACTTTGAACCGTCACTAAATGAACCATTGTAAGCTGAGGACTACTTGTAGCCACAAGTGGTTTGTCACTGCCTTTTCCCCATGTTTTGTTTTAAACATCCCGGTCTCCTTTACAATCCTGAGATCTCCTGGTGGTCTCCCATCCAGATAGACTTCATCACTGCCCCAGTTGCCACTCTCATGCCAACATCAATCATCTTGCTTCCATTTCTTTTATCCCAGAGCCAATTTAGGTGCTTTTCTCTTCAGTTTGAACTCAAAACACCCAGCAGAGCGAAATTCCGGATAAGAAAAGTTGGGGGTTTTTTTCTCCGCTGACTTCTCTTGGAAAGAGATTGTCCTCTATTTTGCCAATTTTTGTGTATGTTTCAAGAGTTTCTTGTATTTTTAGTGATGTCTCTATTTTGCTGTAGAAGGAGAAACCGGAGGGAGGCAAGGGCTGTGCTACTGTCCGTGCATCGCAATTATTAATATCCCCGGAGGTCACATTCCCAGGATCTCCGGCTGGTGCCGCTGCCAAAATTCCAGCTGTCCACTTGCCAAAGCATGCAATGCATTTAAATCATCCTTGACCTCTCTTTAGAGGGGCCAGATAGCAGGGACAGCAGTTATCTAGATTATTGGATTCTCTCTTCCTTTCTTTTCTTTTTAAAAAGTGCAGACAGGTAAAACTGCATTCAGTTTGAGTGTTTATGGCGTTGTGTGCGTTATTCTTGCTTTCCTTAATGGATTCCTTCCCCTTTGGGAGGAAAGAAGGAAAGGGAGGGAGGGAGGAGAGGAAAGAAAAAGAAAGAAAGAAAGAAAGAAAGAAAGAAAGAAAGAAAGAAAGAAAGAAAGAAAGAAGGGAGGGAAAAAAGGAAGGAAGAGAAAGGAGGAGAGGAAGGAAGGAAAGAAAGAAACAATTGATCAGAATCACTTGGCTGAGATGGGCAGCTATAGGAGTTATAGCAATAGATTTATGATACCTAGATGGTGAGAGAGAAGAGGGGTGATACTGATTCTTTCTTAAAATTGTAGAAATGAATTTGACCCTTCTTACATTCTCTTTGTTTTCTCCCAGCCTTCTCCTCTTTCCTTTGTTTCTTGCTTCTTTTATTGTTTCCTTCTTTTGTTCTTCCCCCATTCTTCCTTCCCTCAACTTTCCATTAATTTCCTATTCACTTCTTCCTTCCTTACTTACTTCACTTTCTCTTTTCCCTTCCTCTCTTCTTTCATTTCTCATTTGTTTCCTTCCCTTCCTCAACTTCTCCTCTTTCCTTCCCTCTTTCCATATTCCCATCTCCTTCCTTCCTTTGTTTCTCCCTCCATTTCTTCATTGCTTCCCTCTTTCTCATTTTTTCTTCTTTCCTTCTTACCTCCCTTCCTTCTTTCTTCCCTCCCTTCCTTTATTTTTCATTTATTTCCTTCTTTCCCTATCTATTCCCATCTTCCTTCCTTCCTTCTTTTCCTCCATCCTTCCTTCACCTCATTTTCACTTTCTCATTTTCCTGCCTTCTTTCCTTCCTTCCTTATTTTCATTCTTATCTTCTTCCTTCCTCTGGCTTCCCTTCAGTTCCAGTCCTCTCCTTCCTTCCTTCTTCACCGACACATCCTGAAAAATAACAATTTACTGTCTGGCCCTAATACAATATGAGAAAATTAACCCCTTTTAACAGGGCTCACCTATAATCGCGTGGGTGCACACAAATACCTTTTCAGGTGTGTCTGCCTTTGAAGGAGTGGTAGAAACGCTTCACACTCTCTGGCAACCAGCTTAGCTTAACACAATCACACAAATATATAAAATGTAGACTTCTTTTTCCCTCGCTTAATAAAGATGGGAGGTTTAATTGGGGTTTTCTGTCCCTGCCGGAAAAGGGCAGGCAATTTTTTGCTTTTAAATCCTTGTTTCAGGGGATAAAGATTACCATAAACACAGGGCTGTCTTGCTTTTCACTAAATACAGTAATTTTAAAAAGTCAATTTTTACAACTCTATCATTAGGCAGCTGGTCTGTGGACTACATCTGCAATGAATCATTTTCTTCAGTTCCTAAACTACCTCCTTATTAAACTCTTAACAACCGACTTGCATGTAAATATTTAGTAGGTGATTCATATCAGCTTTTGAAAATACTTAAGTCACCTTTTGGACAGTAAAAAAGGGGTGCTGAAACTGACACAAAAAAGGGTTTAGGCTGTAATTCAAATCGGTTTCAGCTCTGATGATTTCATTATTCTCCCTCTATTATGGAGAAAAACTTGAGAAACATGTCTCTTTAAATTGGGTTAATTTTTGTCCTGATTTTTTTTTCTGTTTTGACCCAACTAAAATGAGAAGGCAGAATTGATAGAAGAGTCATGTCTGGTTCAAGAGGACGAGGAATTTTTATTCTTATTCTGATTATTAAAAACATCTGGTCTTGGAGAACGTAAAAGAAGAATGACATTTACTGAACCAGTGTTGGATTTGGAGTTTTAAGTGGTTGGAGGGTGTTTGAAAACCCTTTTCATGGAAAAGAAACAAAATGAGAGCCAGTTTAGTCCAGTGGTTAAGGCAGTTGGGCTCGAAACCAGGAGATGTGAGTTCTAATTCAGCCTTAGGCAGAAAAGTTGCCTGGGTGATTTTGAGCCAATCACAAAGAGATGCTGAATTCTAGTGGCGTCTTAGGCATGAAAGCCGACTGGGTGACTTTAGGCCCAATCACCAGGTGATGGTGAGTTCTAGTCCTGTCTTAGGCATGAAAGCCAGCTGGGTTACTTTGGGCCAATTGCTAGGAGATGGTGAGATCTACTCCTGTCTTAGGCCTGAAAACTGACTGGGTAACTTTAGGCCAATCGCCAAGAGATGGTGAGTTAGGCATGAAAATTAGCTGGGTGACTTTGGGCCAATCACCAGGAGGGGTGAATTCTAGTCCCATTTTAGGCATGAAAGCTGATTGGGTAACTTTAGGCCAATTGCCAGGAGATGGTGAGTTCTAGTCCGTCTTAAGTATGAAACCAGATGGATGACTTTGGGCCAATCACCGGGAGACTGAGAATTCTAATCCTGCCATTCTAATCCTCTCTCAGCCTAACCCACCTTGCAGGATTGTTGTGAGGAAAATAGGAGGAAGGAATATTAAACATGTTCATTGCCTTGAATTTTTTTTTATAAAAAATGATATAACTGGGATATACATCAAATAAGTAAAAAAAACCCTAAACCATGAGATTCCTGAAGGATGAAGAGGGGGTAAGAGATTCTGGGTCTCTCTCCCTCTCTCTCTCTCTCTCTCTTTCTCGCTCAGTTAAAATAAATATTTTTTATTTCTTCCTTTTGAAGCCTTATGCCTTCCTTGTCTTTCCCTGCTAGGGGAAAAAGGCTCCCAAAATGGACCCTTCTTTGCCGGCCATAGCCGAAGAATTGCTGCAAGAGATCCAGAAATCTTTCCGCGAAACTTCCCAGAGTAAGTGGCAGACAATCTTACTCTACAGGTAGTCCTCGACTTACAACCGCAACTGAGCCCAAGACTTCCCTTGCTAAGCAAGACAGCTCCTCAGTTTAAGTTTTTCCCCTCTTTTGCAACCTTCTTTGCCGCCCTCATTAAGTAAATCACTGCAATTATTTAAAGCAATAACGGTTGTTAAGCGAATCTGGCTTCCTTACTGACTTGGCTTCTCAGAAGGTCCACAAAAGGGGATCCTGTGACAGGGCGTCCGTCATAGATACGAACCAATTGCCCAAGCAGCCGAATTTTGATCACGTGACTGTGGGGGGGGGGGAATGCTGCAATGGTCGTAAGTGTGAAAAACAGCCATAAGTCACTTTTTTTCAGTGCCGTTTCTGTCACGGCTGCAGGGTTTGGATTTGGCCAGTTTAGAGAGAAGAAGGACTAGGGGCAACATGATAGCAGTGATTCTAGTACTGGAGAGGATGCCCCAAAGAAGAGTCAAATTATTCTCCAAAGCATCTGAGGGCAGGAACTAATCAAGGAGAGAGAAGCAACCTTGGAACTAAGGAAAAACTTCCTAACAGTGAAGACAATTAACCAGTGGAACAGCTTGCCACCACGTGTTGTGGGTGCTTTCACCATTGGAGATGTTTAAGAAGAGACAGGACAGCCAGCCTATCTGAAATTGTATAGGGTCTCCTGCTTGAGCAGGGGGTTGGACTAGAAGACCTCCAAGGTCCCTTCCAATTGTGTTATTCTGTTATTCTACTATCCCTCCCTCCCTCCCTCCCTCCCTTCCTTCCCACTGGAAGTTTTATAGAAGAGACTGGACAGCCACCTATCTGAAATTGTACAGGGTCTCCTGTTTGAACAGGGGGTTGGACTAGATGACCTCCAAGGTCCCTTCCAACTCTGTAATCCTTCCTTCCTTCCCACTGGGTTTTTTTTTAAAGAAGAGACTGGGCAGCCTTCTATCTGAAATGGTATAGATTCTCCTGCTTGAGCAGGGGGCTGGGCTAGAAGACCTCCAAGGCCCCTTCCAGCTCATTCTATTATATTCTATTTATGATTAACCCATCCTCCCTCCCTTCCCCCACATCCGCAGACTCTCCTTAAAAACTGGCTGCAAAACAGACCTGCAAGGGGATCCTTTCCAATCCCGGCTGGCAACCAGCAGAGAGTGCCAAAGCCCTGGAATTATTCCGTGCAAGGAGGTCACTTTAGCACAAGTGATCTCTCTCTCTCTCTCTCTCTCTTTCTCTCTTACAACTGCTGCTTTCCACAAACCAGGAAAAAAAAAATTATGATGCTTTGAGCATTAGAGAAGCGGATCCAATAAACCACAGAATAAATTCCCTGCTCCATTTATCGGCACAAGTAATCTTCCACCTGCAACCATTTGTTGGATGGAAGTTATGGCGGCGCTGGAAAAAAAAAAGTGACGTAGAACCGGTCCTTGCGCTTCTAACCGTTGCATCACATGATCGAAATTTGTGCATTGGCGACTGGCATGTATTTATGATGTTCCAGGGTCCTAGCCAAACGGGATTGCCGTTTGCGACTGTTCTGACCTAGGTTTCCCAAAATCACGAAGCAGACTCTTTATTCCAGCAAAACTCCTTTTGTTATGAGGCTAATGTGAATTCCTATCATTCACATCCAGCAAAGTCCCAGCAAACAGTCTTTCAAGAGTGATTTACAACTACAGGTTTGGAGAGTTGCCAGGCTGATAGTTTCCAAGCGCAACAGCTGTCCAAGGAAATACTTGGCAAGGAGTCTCTGAGAGTCACAAACAAATCTTCATACGAATTAAACAAACTAACTGTCTCCTGCAACCACCACTCCCCTTTCGCTCCTCTTTATTCCCTATGGGAGGGGCCACTCACTGTCCACCTGTGCAGGGGTGGGATTCAACTGGTGTTACTACCGGTTGGGTGAGAGTGCGTTTTGCTGCGCGCGCATGTAAATCACTTCCCCAAAACCCTCAGCTGTGCCACCCAGACAGTTGACAAGCACTGCGGGCAGGTGCGCAGTGTTTGAAAATACTCTTTTTTCCTGCTTTTTCAAGCTCAGCTATGCTGCACAAAACAGCTGAGGTTGAAAAAGCATGAAATAAAGGACAGCCAAGAGCCCGGGCAGGCGGGTGGGCCAAACAGATGACCAAAAGATCATCACACCGAACTGGTTCAGTGTTTGCTGCTCTTCAGAGCTACCTATTCTATAGAACCAGGCCAAGCCGGTAGCATCCCGCCCTTGCACCTATCCCTTTTCTTCCGAGTTGGCCCTTGTTCCTTAAGTGTTCCCTTCTTCTGGCAGCTCTGTGCATGCGCACACTGGGAACAGGCTCCAGCTGTTCTTCTTCCCCACTGATTTCCAACTCCGAAGGCAACTGATAACTGTCAGACGACCCCGGCCCCATCTCTGTCTCCGACGCAGAGCCCTCTAAGAGATCTGACCGGATGGTGGAGAAGGGAAGGATTGATGCTCCTTGCAGACAGTTGGTCATTTGCATCCTTTTAGAGGGTCATTGAGGCCACTTGGAGGTTTGTCTGTGTCCTCAGGGTCACCTGAGTCGTGCAAATGGGTATGGAGCCTTCTTGGAACTACTGAAAGGATTGTGTTGCCCAGCACTCAATTTGGGTGACCCTGAGGATACAGACAAACCTCCAAGTGGCCTCAATGGCTCTCTAAAGGGATGCAAATGACCAACTTCCCCACCATCCCACCAGAGCTGAAGAAGCTTCTTGGATGAGAAGCGAAATGTCTTCAAAGAAAAATCAGAAAAGTCCAGTTGCCTCTTGGAAAAAGCACCCAGCCAGCATGCTTTAAGAGGGGAGGACTTCCACTCCCAGAATCCCCCAGCCAGCCTGCTTTAAGAAGGGAGGACTTCCACTCCCAGAATCCTTCAGCCAGCCTGCTTTAAGAGGGGAGGGCTTCCTCTCCCAGAATCCCCCAGCCAGCCTGCTTTAAGAAGGGAGGACTTCCACTCCCAGAATCCTTCAGCCAGCCTGCTTTAAGAGGGGAGGACTTCCACTCCCAGAATCCCCCAGCCAGCCTGCTTTAAGAGGGGAGGGCTTCCTCTCCCAGAATCCCCCAGCCAGCCTGCTTTAAGAGGGGTGGACTTCCACTCCCAGAATCCCCCAGCCAGCCTGCTTTAAGAGGGGAGGGCTTCCACTCCCAGAATTCCCCAGCCAGCCTGCTTTAAGAAGGGAGGACTTCCACTCCCAGAATCCCCCAGCCAGCCTGCTTTAAGAAGGGAGGACTTCCACTCCCAGAATCCCCCAGCCAGCCTGCTTTAAGAGGGGAGGGCTTCCACTCCCAGAATCCCCCAGCCAGCCTGCTTTAAGAGGGGAGGGCTTCCACTCCCAGAATCCCCCAGCCAGCATGCTTTAAGAGGGGAAGACTTCCACTCCCAGAATCCCCCAGCCAGGATGCTTTAAGAAAGGAGGACTTCCACTCCCAGAATCTCCCAGCCAGCCTGCTTTAAGAGGAGAGGACTTCCACTCCCAGAATCCCCCAGCCAGTCTGCTTTAAGAGGGGAGGGCTTCCTCTCCCAGAATCCCCCAGCCAGCCTGCTTTAAGAGGGGAGGGCTTCCTCTCCCAGAATCCCCCAGCCAGCCATGCTTTAAGAGGGGAGGACTTCCACTCCCAGAATCCCCCAGCCAGCCTGCTTTAAGAGGGGAGGACTTCCTCTCCCAGAATCCCCCAGCCAGGATGCTTTAAGAGGGGAGGGCTTCCACTCCCAGAATCCTCCAGCCAGCCTGCTGTAAGAGGGGAGGGCTTCCACTCCCAGAATCCCCCAGCCAGCCTGATTTAAGAGGAGAGTGCTTCCACTCCCAGAATCCCCCAGCGAGCCTGCTTTAAGAGGGGAGGACTTCCACTCCCAGAATCCCCCAACCAGCATCCTTTAAGAGGGGAGGGCTTCCACTCCCAGAATCCCCCAACCAGCCTGCTTTAAGAGGGGAGGGTTTCCACTCCCAGCATCCCCCAGCCAGCCTGTTTTAAGAGGGGTGGGCTTCCACTCCCAGAATCCCCTAGCCAGCCTGCTTTAAGACAGATGGTCTTCAACAACCTAGCTGGGGCATTCTAGGAGTTGAAGTCCACCCAACTGTCAGGGTTTGAGAAACCCTCCTTTAGAGGCCTCTCCCTCCCTCCCTTCTGAAAACTGTGCCACAGAACCCTGTTTCTTTTGCCAGTTTTGGGGGCTGGCAGGTCTCCCAGTCCCCATTTTTGCGGCTTTTTGGGTGAAACCCACCAAAATCCAGCCAGGTAATCTCAGGGCATTGGAAGAGCACATCCCTTATCCTCCTCTGCTTTAGAGCATCCATCTGGGTTGGGGGGGGGGGGGGGGGGTTTTCCCATCTCAACTCCACCATCGGTCGCTAGCAAAGCGACTTGGCCAAATCCCCGAGGACTCTCAAAACAGCTTTCAGGAACAAAGTGTTGCTCTCTCCCTCCGTGAGAAAATGAGGCTTTCTTCCACTGATGATCCCCTCCTTTTGCCCGTGTGGTTTGCAAATGGCTTGCCAACCCCGGGCCATTCGACTCTACCCTGTAAACCATAGGTTTGGCCGACACCTTCCTTAGACATTAATATTGCTTTTTTTCCTCTCTCTCTCTCTTTTTTTTTGCAGTTTCCGATGAGCTCCTACTGGCGTGAGTACTTTGGATTGTTTTTTGTTTTAGTTCACCTTTTTTTTTCGCTTCGGAATATAGACGTGCATCTAAAGCAGAATTTCTCAAAGTTAGCAACCCGGCTGGGGGATTCTGGGAGTGGAAGTCCATCCCTCTTAAAGCAGGCTGGCTGGGGGATTCTGGGAGGGGAAGGCCACCCCTCTTAAAGCATGCAGAGTGGGGGATTCTGGGAGTGGAAGTCCATCCCTCTTAAAGCATGCAGGCTGGGGAATTCTGGGAGTGGAAGTCCTGCCCTCTTAAAGCATTCTGGCTGGGGGATTCTGGGAGTGGAAGTCCACCCCTCTTAAAGCATGCAGGCTGGGGGATTCTGGGAGGGGAAGGCCACCCCTCTTAAAGCATGCAGAGTGGGGGATTCTGGGAGTGGAAGTCCATCCCTCTTAAAGCATGCAGACTGGGGGATTCTGGGAGGGGAAGTCCTGCCATCTTAAAACATGCTGGCTGGGGAATTCTGGGAGTGGAAGTCCTGCCCTCTTAAAGCATTCTGGCTGGGGGATTCTGGGAGTGGAAGTCCACCCCTCTTAAAGCATGCAGGCTGGGGGATTCTGGGAGGGGAAGGCCACCCCTCTTAAAGCAAGCAGAGTGGGGGATTCTGGGAGGGGAAGGCCACCCCTCTTAAAGCATGCAGAGTGGGGGATTCTGGGAGTGGAAGTCCATCCCTCTTAAAGCATGCTGGCTGGGGGATTCTGGGAGGGGAAGTCCTGCCCTCTTAAAACATGCTGGCTGGGGAATTCTGGGAGTGGAAGTCCTGCCCTCTTAAAGCATTCTGGCTGGGGGATTCTGGGAGTGGAAGTCCACCCCTCTTAAAGCATGCAGGCTGGGGGATTCTGGGAGGGGAAGGCCACCCCTCTTAAAGCATGCAGAGTGGGGGATTCTAGGAGGGGAAGGCCACCCCTCTTAAAGCATGCAGAGTGGGGGATTCTGGGAGTGGAAGTCCATCCCTCTTAAAGCATGCAGACTGGGGGATTCTGGGAGGGGAAGGCCACCCCTCTTAAAGCATTCAGAGTGGGGGATTCTAGGAGGGGAAGGCCACCCCTCTTAAAGCATGCAGAGTGGGGGATTCTGGGAGTGGAAGTCCATCCCTCTTAAAGCATGCAGACTGGGGGATTCTGGGAGGGGAAGGCCACCCCTCTTAAAGCATGCAGAGTGGGGGATTCTAGGAGGGGAAGGCCACCCCTCTTAAAGCATGCAGAGTGGGGGATTCTGGGAGTGGAAGTCCATCCCTCTTAAAGCATGCAGACTGGGGGATTCTGGGAGGGGAAGGCCACCCCTCTTAAAGCATGCAGAGTGGGGGATTCTGGGAGTGGAAGTCCATCACTCTTAAAGCATGCAGAGTGGGGGATTCTGGGAGGGAAAGTCCACTCCTCTTAAAGCATTCAGAGTGGGGGATTCTGGGAGTGGAAGTCCACCCTCTTAAAGATGCAGACTAGGGGGTTCTGGGAGTGGAAGCCTTCCCCTTTTAAAGCATGCTGGCTGGGGGATTCTGGGAGTGGAAGTCCACCCCTCTTAATCCTTGGAATACAAGTCCATCCCTCTTAAAGCATGCAGAGTGGGGGATTCTGGGAGTGGAAGTCCACCCTCTTAAAGATGCAGACTGGGGGATTCTGGGAGTGGAAGCCTTCCCCTTTTAAAGCATGCTGGCTGGAGGATTCTGGGAGTGGAAGTCCACCTCTCTTAAAGCATGCAGACTGGGGGATTCTGGGAGTGGAAGTCCACCTTCTTAAAGATGCAGACTGGGGGATTCTGGGAGTGGAAGTCCACCCCTTTTAAAGCATGCAGAGTAGGGGATTCTGGGAGTGGAAGTCCTCCTCTCTTAAAGCATGCAGACTGGGGGATCTTGGGAGTGGAAGTCCACCTGCCTTCAAGCTTGCTGGATGGGGAATTCTGGGAGTGTGACTGACTTAACAACTGCAGTGATTCATTTAACAACTGAGGCAAGAAAGGTTATAAAAATGGAGCAAAACTGACTTAACAAATGTGTCACTTAAGCACAGAAACTTTGGCCTCAATTGTGGTCCTAAGCCAAGGACTTATTTGTATAGGGTCACCTGCTTGAGCAGAGGGTTGGACTAGAAGACCTCCAAAGTTCCTTTCCACACTGTTATGCCGTTTCCAGGCCAGAGAGAAACAGCAACAATGTTATGCTGACCCCACCCAGTGCAGAAAAGTCCCAAATTCAGATTGTTATATCTTTGTTTTTATTTTGCAAAGTCCATTTTGCAGTTCTTCGTTGCCGTTTCTGCAGAAGAATCTGAGCTGGGGTGAGGACGTATTTAAAGCAGTCCTGCAACAGAATGCCCTAAGCTCTCAATCATGCTGCAAAATTTTCATTTGTATATATATATATACATCCTACCCCCTACCCCCCCACCCCATCCCCGGGTGGCTTTTGGTTATTCCCTGTGGCTTTGCAAGGGCAGAAACGGCTTTCTTCCTTCGAGAGTTTTTTTTTTTGCAAGTGCTAGCTACACAGACCCACATCTTAGGGAAGCGCTACACACGGGTTTTAAGGTGCACAGCGGAGAATGTGGGTTTCTGGGGTGCTCGATCTCTCTCTCTCTCCGTTTCCTTCCGGTAGCTCTCTTCTTGCATAACTTTTAATTATATATACCAAGAGGTGAGGTGGTGAGAAGAACATGAGGCCAAGGAAGTCACGATGGCCACCACACCATTGAGCTTTGAGTGAATTAAGTTTTATATACATACATACATACCTACATACCTACATACATATATACACTGCTCAAAAAAATAAAGGGAACACAAAAATAAGACATCCTAGATCTGAATGAATGAAATATTCTTATGAAATACTTACATAGTTGAATGTGCTGACAACAAAATCACACAAAAATTATCAATGGAAATCAAATTTAGCAACCCATGGAGGTCTGGATGTGGAATTACACTCAAAATTAAAGTGGAAAAAAACACTACAGGCTGATCCAACTTTGATGTCATGTCCTTAAAACAAGTCAAAATGAGGCTCAGTTGTGTGTGTGGCCTCCACGTGCCTGTATGACCTCCCTACAACACCTGGCCATGCTCCTGATGAGGTGGCGGATGGTCTCCTGAGGGATCTCCTCCCACACCTGGACTAAAGCATCCCCCAACTCCTGGACAGTCTGTGGTGCAACCTGGCGTTGGTGGATGGAGCCAGACATGATGTCCCAGATGTGCTCAGTTGGGTTCAGGTCTGGGGAACGGGCGGGCCAGTCCATAGCATCAATGCCTTCGTCTTGCAGGAACTGCTGACACACTCCAGCCTCATGAGGTCTAGCATTGTCGTGCATTAGGAGGAACCCAGGGCCAACCGCACCAGCATATGGTCTCACAGGGGGTCTGAGGATCTCATCTCAGTACCTAATGGCAGTCATCTGACGAACACAATACAGAAGCCTGATGATGGCAGATGAGATCCTGCCGAAACGTTGTTACAACTTTAAAAGCACAACTACAATGACATGGGAAAATACCCAAACAAAGCTGAATGCCATACATATGTATGTATGTATGTATGTATACCATACATTCATACATACATACATACAATCAGAAGGATGGAGATATATATATATATGTGTGTATGTATGTAGCGCCTCATAATCTGTAAATTTGTCTGGGCACAATGAGAATACATCTGCTGAACAAAACTCTGCATTGGTGACAGGAAGGGCATCCGGCCATTAAAACACTCTGCTAGCTCTATTCAGTTGCATAGACTCCACCCTGCAAGGGATTATTATGGTGTCGTTAAATGATGATGATAGATAGATAGATAGATAGATAGATAGATAGATAGATAATGGAGATAGATGATCGATGATGGATGGATGGATGGATAGATAGATGTTAGATAGATATAGACTTATACATGTATATGTATTTATGTGTATATAGGTATATATATCTTTTTAATGCAATAAAATTTAATTGGAAAGAAAAGATGTTTTAAAAAAGATTTAAAGATGAAAATAGAGAGGCTAAATCCATGGTTTAATTTTAAGGCATGCAGACTTTGACTCCCAGAATTCCCTCAGGCACCCTGAGGGAATTCTGGGCGTTGAAGTCCACCCATCTGAAAATGGTCACTTTGGAGAAACTCCCGGCTGGATTAAGTTTGGTAAATGAGATTTGGGGTTTTCCTGAGAGATGGGCACCACCTCCCAAGCCGGGGGGGGGGGGGGGCTTGTGTAAAGAAAGACCCCCCATCACCGAGCCCCCCCTCCCTCTACCTGCCTGTCCCACCTTCCCAAACAGGAGGCCAATAAAACCTGGCTTTGCTCTGGGGAACTCTGCCGAATCAAACCTTGTATCTTCCGTTTCTCATCCTTTTATTCCACCAAGAGGACTAATCGGCTAATTTCTCTCAGCTTTCGAGACCCCGTCCATCTGCTGGGCCTCGTGCACAGGCCTTAGGCCCAGATTAAGGTCAGCGGTTCTGTCCTCTGTAGCAGCCACGATGGAATTAGAGTTATTCCCCTCCCATTAATAGAAGGTCCAGTTGCCTAATGGGGAATTCTGGGAGTTGAAGTTCACAAAATTTAAAACACCTACCTAGACTTTCCACTTAGATCTGAATTAAAACAAAAAACAAAAACAGGCATTTTTACAGGCGCATCAGTCCCTCACACTGCCCTTTTTAAAAAATTTTTTTAAAGAAATTCGATCGATATTTCAATTACAGGAAGTCCTCAGCTTACAACAGTTCATTTAGCGACCGTTCCAAGTTACAACAGTACTGAGATAAAGGGACTGGTGGTTTTTCCACACTTAACGACTGTTGCAGCATTTTCATGGTTATATGATCAAAATTCAGATACTTGGTAAATGGTGGCAAGAAAGGTCGTAAAATGTCTCGTTTAGCCATGGAAATTTTGGCCTCGACTGTGGTCGTAAGCTGAGGACTACATGTGATTGGAAGCAACACTGCAAAAGGATGGTGTTTTCGAGCAAGTTGGACGTTCTGTGACATGCCTTTTTCTCAAGGTTGCAAAGCAGGCAATTTTGATGTATTTGTCCATCATAAGAAAATCTGTGTTCTCAATGCTCCTGAACTTTTCAAGCAGACAATCCTGATTTCTCGATTCAGTTGAATAATTAATGTCCTAAATTCTCAATTCTTCTGAATTTTTCAAGCAGACAATTCTCGATTCAGTTGAATTCTGAATTTCCTAAATTCTCAGTTCTTCTAAACTTTTCAAGCAGACAATTCTCAATTCAGTTGAATTCTGATTTTCCTAAATTCTCAATTCTTCTAAACTTTTCAAGCAGCCGATTCTGAATTCTCAGTTCAGCTGAATTCTACTGAATTCTCCAAAGTTCTCGATTCTGCTAAACTGTTCAAGGAGACAATTCTCAAATCTCAATTTTGCCTAACTTTTCATGCAAGCAATTCTGAATTCTGAATTCTGTTGAATTCTGCTGGCGTCTCCTAAAATCTCAATTCTGTTTAACTTTTCAAGCGGGCAGTGGTTCTTATGTCCCTCAGTAGACAAACAACCTGTCTAGCCTTGCTTGAATGAAAAAAACAAAAGCTGTAAAGTAAATCAAACCAACTTCTACATTTTGCTCATCAGTTTCCAGGCCACAGTTGTTACTCATTGTCAGTTATTATTCAGTCAGAAATATGATTGAATTTTAAGCCCACTTTTCTTCCGGTTCCTTCCTCCACACTATTGTAAGTTATTTCGGTTCAGTTGCATTATATTCAAGATTCAGATACTTGGTAAATGGTGGCAAGAAAGGTCGTAAAATGTCTTGTTTAGCCACGGAAATTTGGGCCTCGACTGTGGTCGTAAGCTGAGGACTACATGTGACTGGAAGCAACGCTGCAAAAGGATGGCGTTTTCGAGCAAGTTGGACGTTCTGTGACATGTCTTTTTCTCAAGGTTTTTCTCTTTCCCCATCAAGGAAATACGATGTGATCCTTGCACATTCCCAGTGCAAGGTCCTTCATGTATTTATGGGAGACTCCACAGCAGAACTCTTAAAATAAAAAAAAACTACTTAGACTTAGACTTATTGTCACTTTGAAGGTACAGTAATTGGCTTACATTAAAATGAAATTTTGTTGCATACAGCTCTCAAAGGGTCAAAAGAATAGAATAGAAATAGAAAAGAAAATAGAATGGAATAGAATAGAAAATAGAATACTAAATAGAATAGAGAATAGAACAGAACAGAATAGAATAATAATGGAATGAAGAAAAATTGAATAAAAATAGGAATAGAATAGAAATATAGAATAGAATAGAAAACAGAATAGATTAGAAAATAGAATGGAATAGAACTTTATTGTCACTTTGCACACTAATCGCATACATTAAAATGAAATTTTGTTGCATACAGCTCTCAAAGGGTCAACATACATACATACATACATACATACATACATACATACATACATATGCATCTGCCCACATATATTATATGACACTCTGATCTTTTTCTCTCTCTACGGCTAGTCCTCCAGTTAAGGACCACAACGGAGTCCCAAATTTCTGTCATTAAGCGAGACAGTTATTAAAGTGTGAAAGAA
This sequence comes from Hydrophis major, assembly GCA_033807585.1. Taxonomy (NCBI): domain Eukaryota; kingdom Metazoa; phylum Chordata; class Lepidosauria; order Squamata; family Elapidae; genus Hydrophis; species Hydrophis major. Next base: position 431,210,027 of record CM066328.1, read on the forward strand.
TTGAAAAGTTGTTAAGCCTATCCTGCCCCATTTAACATATCTTTCTTGCCACCGTTGTTAAGCGGATCATTGCGGCCGTTCAGTTAGTTAAGTGGACCTGGCTTCCCCATTTGATTACGCTTATGGGAAGGTCGCAAAGGGGTAATCACGGGACCCAACAACCGTCATAAATACGAGTCAGTTGCCAAGCCTCTGAAAGTTTGATCACGTGATGCTGCAATGGTGGTAAGTGTGAAAATTGGTCATAAGTCACATTTCCCCAATTCCATCATAACTCCAAACGGTCACTAAACAAACTTGTAAATCTACGGTTAAAAAAACCTGTTGTCAATCTAAGACGGACTGACAGAAACGATGTAGGAACTCCTGCTTTTGTGTGTGGGAGGGTGTTAGACTCGATGACTTACAAGGTTCCTTCCAACCCTGTTGATCTATTAACTCAAGGATTACCTGTATTTTCCATTTATAGAAATTAAAAGTTTCTCTTTGGGGTGTGTGTGTGTGTGTGTGTGTGTGTCATCTTTTTATTTTTATTTTATTAAACTTCTTTGGCCGCCCAGCTCATCACTGGATCACTCTGGGCAGCTCACAATGTTAAAAAGATCAACCAGTACAAATAAAATACCACAAAGATACAATACGCTATCCCAGTGATGGAGAACCTTTTTGTTGTGGTGTGCCGAAAGTGCGCATGTGTGCGATAGTGCACGTGTGTGTGTGCCAGCACCCACAAGGCAATGTGCCCCACCCCTGCGGATGTGCGTGTAACACCCCGTCCCGCTCCCTTAATGGCATTGTGCATGCTTCCAGTTAATTTTTGGTCCATTTGGGGCCTTTTTTGGCCTCCCCAAGGGCCTATGGAGCCTGTGGGAGGCTGAAACATGGGCCTTCTGGAAATACTGGAAGCAGGGGTGGGATTCAAATTTTTAACAACTGTTTCTGTGGGCGTGGCTTAGGTGGTGGGCGTGGCTTGGTGGTCATATGACTGGGTGGACATGGCTTGGTGGTCATGTTTATTGGCTGGGTGTTGCCAACTCAATATCACTCACATTGAGGCACGCATCTCCTCGCCTGGCCTCTCATGACGGTAGGGATGCTGCAACAGTCATAAGTGTGAAAAATGGTCATAAGTCACTTTTTTCAGTGCCATTGTAACTTTGAATGGTCACTCCACACAAGCAAAGGACCAGCAAAGGAGGGGGGAAAAAACTCAAGAGAAGTTCCAGAGACAGGAAGTCTAGTCCTGCCAAGAATGTAATAAGGGTTAACGGAGAAGCAGTTTCTGTAAGCAACCCCAGAATGTTTCCTTCCTGCCTTCCTTACAGGATTAGTCCAGTAATTTTTTCTAACAACCGGTTCTCCCAACTGCTTAGAACGTTAACAACCGGTTTTAGCAAATAGGTGCGAACCAGTAGAATCCCACCCCTGACTGGAAGTGCCCATGGTCAGCCTCCGAAGGGCCTCTGGAGCCTGGGGGAGGCCATTTTTGCCCACCCAGAGGCTCGACGGGAGACTTGGGAGGCTGAAAAATGGGCTTCTTGGAAACACTGGAAGTGCTTGTTTTCAGCTTTCGGAGGACCTCTGCAGCCTCGGGAGGCTGGAAATACCGGAAGTGCCCGTTTTCAGCCTCCAAAGGGCCTTTGGAGCCTGGGGGAGGCCATTTTCGCCCTCTTGGAGGCTCGAAGGAAACCTTGGGAGGCTGAAAATAACCCTGTTTTGGCGCTTCCGGTATTTCAGGAAGGCCCATTTTTTTGGCCTCCTGAAGCTGCAGAGGTTTCCCTTAAGCCTCCGGGAGGGCAAAAACAGCCTCAAATGGGCTGAAAATAGACTTGGTGGCCCTTGACTTATAACCATTTGTTTAATGAGTGTCTGAAGTTACAACAGAACCGAAAAGCACGGTTTCCACACTTAACGACCGACCGTTGTCACATCCCCATGGTCACGCGATCAAAATTCAGACGCTTTGGCCACCGACTCATATTTGTAACGGTCGCAGTCTCCCACGATCCCTTTTTGCGACCCGACGAGCGAAGTCCACAGGGAAGCCAGATTCCCTTAACGACTGTGTGACTGCCTTAACAACGGCCACCATACACTTAACAGAGAAAGGTTGTAAAAAAGGAGGCCAAGCTCTTTTAACCATTGTCTGGCTTAGCAATGAAAATTGTGGGCTCCCCTGTGGTCGTAAGTCGAGGACTGGCTATATTCTGTCGATGATCTTCTTTTCAAATGCTGAAGAAGAAGATAGGTTGGCCCAGGTTTGAAAGGTATCTTCAGAACCACAGGCGGGCGACGTTAAATTTTGGATTTCTCTCCCATCTTCCTAGGCTGAGGTTCGTCTTTGGGACCTCTGTCGTCCCTGCTCTGGATTTGGTCGATCGCCAGTCAGTCACACGGTTCGTGTCTCCAAGTGGGAGGACCGTATATCAGGTACATCTCCTCTCTCTACCTGCCAGCCAGCCAACATACCTGTGCAGGTCCTTTGAGCCCAATAACAGAAGAGCAGGAAGGTCAGCATAGAATAGAAATTGGAACGGAATGGAAACTAGAAGAAAAGAAGAGGGATAAGAATAGAACAGGGAATAGGAATAGGAGTAGAGTAGAGTGGAATGGACTAGAATAGAATAGAATAGAATAGAATAGAATAGAATAGAATAGAATAGAATAGAATAGAATAATGGAATGAAAACTAGAAGAAAAGAAGAGGAATAAGAATAGAACAGGGAATAGGAATAGGAGTAGAGTAGAGTGGAATGGACTAGAATAGAATAGAATAGAATAGAATAGAATAGAATAGAATAGAATAGAATAGAATAGAATAGAATAGAATAATGGAATGAAAACTAGAAGAAAAGAAGAGGAATAAGAATAGAACAGGGAATAGGAATAGGAGTAGAGTAGAGTGGAATAGAATAGAATAGAATAGAATAGAATAGAAGAATGGAATGGAATGGAATGGAATAAAATGGAAACTAGAAGAGAAGAGGAATAAGAATAGAATAGGGAATAGAATAGAATAGAATAGAATAATGGAATGGAAACCAGAAGAAAAGAGAAGAGGAATAAGAATAGAATAGGGAATTAGAATAGAATACAATAGAATGGAATGGAATGGAATGGAAACTAGAAGAGAAGAGGAACAAGAATAGAATAGGGAATATAGAATAGAATAGAATAGAATAGAATAGAATAGAATACAATAGAATAATGGAATGAAAACTAGAAGAAAAGAAGAGGAATAAGAATAGAATAGGGAATAGGAATAGAATAGAATAGAGAATAGAATAGAATAGAATAGAATAATGGAATGGAAACTAGAAGAAAAGAAGAGGAATAAGAATAGAATAGGGAATAGGGAATAGGAATAGAATAGAATAGAGAATAGAATAGAATAATGAAATGGAAACTAGAAGAAAAGAAGAGGAATAAGAATAGAATAGAGAATATGGGAATAGAGAATAGAATAGAATAGAATAAAATAGAATAATGGAATGGAAACTAGAATAGGGAATAGGAATAGAATTAGAATTAGAATAGAATGGAACCTAGAAGAAAAGAGAATAATTGGAAGGGACCTTGGAGATCTTCTAGACTAACCTCCCAATGGTGGATATTATAAGCAGAGGTGGGATTCAGCCGGTTCTGTCCGGGCGAACCGGTTGTTAAATTACATCTGGTTCGTTGAACCTCCTAGCTGGTCCTGCCCCTCCAATCCCAGGAGTCTCCACGCAGCTCATTTTGGATACATGCACATGCATTGTCCACGCGGAGGAGGCTCTGGGAGAGGGGAAAAAACGCCCCTCCCGGAAGTCTGGAAACGGGCCTGTTTCCGGCTTGCGGAGAGCTTCTAGAGTCCAGGGGAACGCCCTCCCAGAGTCCCGAGGGAAGCCTCCGGACTCTGGGGAAGGCTAAAACACACGCCCCTCCCGGAAATTCCAGTAGGCCACACCCAACACGTCCACGCCCACCCAGCAATCGGGGCAGAGAACGGGTTGCTGGGATATTAGGACCCCACCCCTGGGCCTAAGTACATACCAGTGGCCAAGTATGGGGATTTTGATCACGTGACCACGGGGATGCCGGTCGTCGGTGTGAAAGCAAGGGATCCTAAGTTGCTTCGGATCCTCAAACCGTTCTTAAACAAGTGGTCCTAAGTCAAGGACTCCCATAGCCAGCATCAGAAACCTAACCTGGTTGTTTCAGGTGGAGCAACTAAAAAGTGGGGGGGGGAGACCCCAAACAGGTCCTCCAGCCTCGGCGGAGTGCCGTGTCTGTCTTTCGAACTCGTTCCCCCTCCACCCCTCTTCCTTGTCCAGGTCCCGTTGCTTCTCCTTCCGTCCATTTATCTCCGTTATTCTGTTTGGGATTTCGAAGTGATTTTCATCTTAATTACCCCCTCGTTCTTTTGGCAGTCCTCCCCGCGGGGCGGCAGTAAGTGGATTAAATCTGCCAGGCTGAAAAATGAGCTGTCACCCCAGGAAGAGGAAGGGGACGCAGGAGGAGACGGGCTCGTTTTATGCCGGATGAAACCCTCCCCCGAGGATCGTCTATGCCCCTGTGCCCAGTTAAACGGAATTCACTCCCCATCTGTGCTTCAGGAGGGGAGTGCTGGATTATAAGGGACTTGGAGCGGGGTTGCTGGGCCAGTTTTCCTGCACAGACCCCTCCCTCTTTGGAATTATCCTGTCCCTACAGAGCAGGGTCTCCACTCTTAGGAACCCTCAATAGGGGTGGATTTCCACTCCCAGAATTCCCCAGCCAGCATAAGTTGAGGTCCATCCCCTCTTAAAGCAGGCTAGCTGGGGGATTCTGGGAGTGGAAGTCCTCCCCTCTTAAAGCATGCTGGCTGGGGGATTCTGGGAGTGGAAGTCCTCCCCTCTTAAAGCAGGCTAGCTGGGGGATTCAGGGAGTGGAAGTCCTCCCCTCTTAAAGCCTGCTGGCTGGGGGATTCTGGGAGTGGAAGTCCTCCCCTCTTAAAGGATGCTGGCTGGGGGATTCTGGGAATGGAAGCCCACCCCTCTTAAAGCCTGCTGGCTGGGGGATTCTGGGAGTGGAAGTTCTCCCCTCTTAAAGCTGGCTGGCTGGGGGATTCTGGGAGTGGAAGTCCTCCCCTCTTAAAGGATGCTGGCTGGGGGATTCTGGGAGTGGAAGTCCTCCCCTCTTAAAGCCTGCTGGCTGGGGGATTCAGGGAGTGGAAGTCCTCCCCTCTTAAAGGATGCTGGCTGGGGGATTCTGGGAGTGGAAGTCCTCCCCTCTTAAAGGATGCTGGCTGGGGGATTCTGGGAGTGGAAGTCCTCCCCTCTTAAAGCCTGCTGGCTGGGGGATTCAGGGAGTGGAAGTCCTCCCCTCTTAAAGGATGCTGGCTGGGGGATTCTGGGAGTGGAAGTCCTCCCCTCTTAAAGGATGCTGGCTGGGGGATTCTGGGAGTGGAAGTCCTCCCCTCTTAAAGCCTGCTGGCTGGGGGATTCAGGGAGTGGAAGTCCTCCCCTCTTAAAGGATGCTGGCTGGGGGATTCTGGGAGTGGAAGTCCTCCCCTCTTAAAGCAGGCTGGCTGGGGGATTCTGGGAGTGGAAGTCCTCCCCTCTTAAAGGATGCTGGCTGGGGGATTCTGGGAGTGGAAATCCTTTCCTCTTAAAGCATCCTGGCTGGGGGATTCTGAGAGTGGAAGTCCTCCCCCCTTAAAGCATGGCTGGCTGGGGGATTCTGGGAGTGGAAGCCCACCCCTCTTAAGGCATAATGGCTGGGGGATTCTGGGAACTGAAGCCCACGCCTCTTCTAGCATTTACGTTGGGCAATTCTCTGACTTGAAGTCCACCCGTCATAAATTCCCCAAAGTTGAGAAACTGCTACTCCAGAGACAGGAGACTAGATTTACACAATCTCAGCCTTTTTTCCCCCCAGGTAATTCTAGCTTCCAAGAAACTGACAACATTGTCTGCTTTGTTTCTGTTATCTTTGTTCTTGGGAATTCTTTTCTAAACACGAAGCCTCTTTGGCCACAGAGATTGGATTCTGTTTTCCATGGCTCTACTATTTTGGACATCTTGGTTCCTGCCCCACTATCCAGCCTCCACCCTGGCACCCTGGCATCCGCCCTCCACCCCCGGATCACTGCCCATTCGCAGTGTTTCATTTGTTTGTTTGTTTCTTCTGTTGCTTCATTCGTATCACACCTTTGTTTTTTTGTTCAAATAATTCAAGGCCAGGGACAGATCTAACGCAGCTTCCTCCAACTATTTTCCCACAACACTGTGAGGTGGGTTAGGCTGTGACAGAGGGACTAGGCTAAAGTCACCCAGTTGGCTTTCATGGCTAAGGCAGGACTAGAACTCACCATCTCCTGGTAATTGGCCTAAGGTCACCCATCTGGCTTTCATGGCTAAGGCGGGACTAGAACTCACCATCTCCTGGTAATTGGCCCAAGGTCACCCATCTGGCTTTCATGGTTGAGAAGGGACTAGAACTTCCTGTCACCTGGTGATTGGCCCAAAGTCACCCAGCTGATTTTCGTGCCTCAGGTTAGACAAAACTCAAGGTTTCTAGTGATTGACCCACAGTCATCCAGCTAGCTTTCATGGCTAAGATGGGACTATAACTCCCTGTCGCCTGGTGATTGGCTCAAAGTCACCCAACTGTCTTTCATGGCTAAGGTGGGACTAGAACTCCCTGTCGCCTGGTGATTGGCTCAAAGTCACCCAACTGTCTTTCATGGCTAAGGTGGGACTAGAACTCCCTGTCACCTAGTGATTGGCTCAAAGTCAACCAACTGTCTTTCATGGCTAAGGTGGGACTAGAACTTCCTGTCGCCTGGTGATTGGCCCAAACTCATCCACCTGACTTCCATGGCGAAGATGGGACTAGAACTCCCTGTCGCCTGGTGACTGGCCCAAAACTCACCCACCTGCCTTTCATGGCGAAGGTGGGACTAGAACTCCCTGTCACCTGGTGATTGGCTCAAAGTCACCCAACTGTCTTTCATGGCTAAGGTGGGACTATAACTCCCTGTCGCCTGGTGATTGACCCACAGTCATCCAGCTAGCTTTCATGGCTAAGATGGGACTATAACTCCCTGTCGCCTGGTGATTGGCTCAAAGTCACCCAACTGTCTTTCATGGCTAAGGTGGGACTAGAACTCCCTGTCGCCTGGTGATTGGCTCAAAGTCACCCAACTGTCTTTCATGGCTAAGGTGGGACTAGAACTCCCTGTCACCTAGTGATTGGCTCAAAGTCAACCAACTGTCTTTCATGGCTAAGGTGGGACTAGAACTCCCTGTCGCCTGGTGATTGGCCCAAACTCATCCACCTGACTTCCATGGCGAAGGTGGGACTAGAACTCCCTGTCGCCTGGTGATTGGCTCAAAGTCACCCAACTGTCTTTCATGGCTAAGGTGGGACTAGAACTCCCTGTCACCTAGTGATTGGCTCAAAGTCAACCAACTGTCTTTCATGGCTAAGGTGGGACTAGAACTCCCTGTCGCCTGGTGATTGGCCCAAACTCACCCACCTGCCTTTCATGGCGAAGGTGGGACTAGAACTCCCTGTCGCCTGGTGATTGGCTCAAAGTCACCCAACTGTCTTTCATGGCTAAGGTGGGACTAGAACTCCCTGTCACCTAGTGATTGGCTCAAAGTCAACCAACTGTCTTTCATGGCTAAGGTGGGACTAGAACTTCCTGTCGCCTGGTGATTGGCCCAAACTCATCCACCTGACTTCCATGGCGAAGATGGGACTAGAACTCCCTGTCGCCTGGTGACTGGCCCAAAACTCACCCACCTGCCTTTCATGGCGAAGGTGGGACTAGAACTCCCTGTCACCTGGTGATTGGCTCAAAGTTACCCAACTGTCTTTCATGGCTAAGGTGGGACTAGAACTCCCTGTCACCTGGTGATTGGACCAAACTCACCCACCTAGTCAGGTGGGTGAGTTTGGTCCAATCACCAGGTGACAGGGAGTTCTAGTGGGACTAGAACTCCGTATCACCCGGTGATTGGCCCAAAGTCACCCAGGTGGCTTTCATGGTTGAAGTGGGACAAGAACTCCCTCTCACCTGGTGATTGGCCCAAACTCATCCACCTGACTTCCATGGCGAAGACGGGACTAGAACTCCCTGTCGCCTGGTGACTGGTCCAAAACTCACCCACCTGCCTTTCATGGTGAAGGTGGGACTAGAACTCCCTGTCACCTGGTGATTGGACCAAACTCACCCACCTGACTTTCTTGTCCAAGGTGGGACTAGAACTCCCTATCACCCGGTGATTGGCCCAAAGTCACCCAGGTGGCTTTCATGGTTGAAGTGGGACTAGAACTCCCTCTCACCTGGTGATTGACCCAAACTCATGACCTGGTTGTCATGCCTAAGGTTAGACTAGAACTCAATGTTTCCTGCTGATTGACTCAGTCGCCCAGCTAGCTTTCAATGGCTAAGTTGGAACTAGAATTCCCTGTCACGTGGTTTCTCGCCTAGTGCTTTAAGCACTACTTTATGCTGGCTGTTGTTTCCAACTTGAGGTTTCTTGCGTGAAAAATACCTCCGGTGCGCCCATGCGTCGAGCTAGCTTTGTGGCTGATGGGCCTGTGAACTGGTCCTGCCCCCACCCTGGTTAATATTTCTCCACCGCAAACATCCTTTCATCTGTCCAGCCCTGAGCTTGTAATTACACGCCTTCCTTCCCCTCCCGTCTTCCTTTCGCAGCGGCCAGCCGGATTAATGTAAATCTTCAGCCTTTTAAATCCCCCCAAAAAAGGGACTAATCCAAATTGCATTTCCCCCTAAATACCATATATTTCTTCAAAGATCGCCTCCGTGAACAGCTCCCATTGGATCGTTCCATCAGGTTGATTTAAGAGCGGAATGTCGGCTTGTCCATTCTGGTTTGTCCACTCCGGAGGGATCCCAGTTTAATTAGATTATTTAATTATTTTTCAAGTTCTTTACTTTCAAAGTTCTTTATTGTTCAAATGGGCTGCCATCTTTCAGAAATGGTGTAGAGTTTCCCGCTTGGGTGGATGAGGGGGGGATGGGCTAGATGACCTATAAAGTCCCTTCCAACTCTGATTATCTGTTACAAGCGGTAGGGTAGCCCTAGGCTACTGGGAGTTGTAGTTTAACACCTTGGGAGGCCTCTAATCCATCCTCGGGTTGCGGCTCTCTTGCCTGGGTTCCTAGGGATGATGGGAATTGTAGTCCACCACCTTGAGAGGCCGCCAATCCGCCATAGGGTTATGTCTCTTCCTCTCTGACCTGGGGGATGATGGGAGTTGTAGTCTGTCATCCTTGGGGGCCGTTGATCATTTTAGGACAATGTCTCCCTCCCCAACTGCTGTCCCGAGGATGATGGGAGTTGTAGTCTAACACCTTTGGAGGCTGTGGATCCCCCTTAGGGCTGCATCTCTCCCACCTGCTGGGGATGATGGAAGTTGGAATCTAACACCTTTGGAGGTCACCTATCATACTAGGGGAGCATCTCTCCCCACCAACTGCTATCCTGGGGATGATGGGAGTTGTAGTCTAGCGTCTCTGGAGGCTATCGATTCGTCATTGGGCAGCACCCTTCCCCCACCTGCTTTCCTAGGGACAATGGGCTTTGTAGTCTTTGGAGGCCACCCATCATCCAAAATCAGTGTCTTCTGCCCACCTTCTCTCCTGGGGATAATGGGGGTTGTAGTCTACCTCCATTGGAGGCCACCGATCCATCTTAGGGGAAGCGTCTTCCCACTGCCCTCCTGGGGAAGATGGGAGTTGTAGTCTAACTCCTTTGGAGACTACCATTGCCCTAGGGCAGCATCTCTTCCCACCCGCTCTCCTGAGGATGCTGGGAGTTGTAGTACAACACCTTCGGATGCCACCAGGTCGAAGGGAATCTAGGTAAAGTAACAATAGGCAACCTGTGTGCAGTTTGTAAGACGAATCAGGTTACTGTGCCGAGAGGCGTATTTTCCATTAAAAAAAAAAAAAAAACCTGGATTGAAGTGGTGTAATTTTTTAAAAAATAATAATTTTTAAGGTTCCCCTTTTTTAAACAATAAATCAATCGATCAATCATCCATTCTCCCGCAGGTGGTGGGCAGCTCGGGCAAACTCTACACTTGCTACGCCTCCTGCCACTTCTGCAGCTGTCCAGCTTTCGCTTTCTCGGCGCTGCGGAAAGGGGACAACCTCGTGGTGAGTGGGCAGGAAAGGGAGGGGCAGGGAGGGGCCGAGCCCCATGTGGGCACAGGGGTGGGGGGAGAAGAGTGTCTTGGAGGAAGCTGGCTTGTTAGATGTGTGTGTGTGTAACACACGCGAGAATGTTTGTCCGGTGACGCACTCTCCCCATTGTGCATTTTTTCCCTGAAGCTTGTGCAAGGGAGGAAACAGTTGTGTTGAAAGACGGTGACGTGGGTAGGGCAGGTTGGGGGAAAGGAGGGGTCTGCTCACCTGCAGGGAGGGCTTTTTCAATTCAAACCAGAGCTGGAAGGGACCTTGGAGGTCTTCTAGTCCAGCCCCCCCCCCTTCCTCCCCCCCAGCTCAAGCAGGAGACCCTATGGCTGAGACAAATGGCTGTCCGGTCTCTTCTTAAAAACCTCCAGTGATGGAGCAACCCATAACTTCTGAAGGGGAAGCTGTTCCACTGGGGAATTGTCCTCACCATTAGGAAGTGCAATTAATGCCAGGTTGCTTTCTCTCCTTGTTTAATTTCCATCCGTTGCTTCTTGTCCTGATTTCAAGGGGCTTTGAAGAATAGGATGGGGTGGAATAGTAATGGATTAATGAGAAGAGGAGGAGAGAAAAGAGGAAGAGAAGGGAACAGATGTTGGAAGGGACCTTGGAGGTCATCTAGTCCAACCCCCTGCTCAAACAGGAGACCCTATACAAGTTCAGATAGGTGGCTGTCTAGTCTCTTCTATAAAATCTCCAGTGGGAAGGAAGGAAGGAAGGAAGGAAGGAAGGAAGGAAGGAAGGAAGGAAGGATAGCAGAATAACTGAGTTGGAAGGGCAGGTAGGAAGGAAGGAAGGAAGGAAGGAAGTTAGGTACGTAGGAAGGAAGGAAGGAAGGAAGGAAGGAAGGAAGGAAGGAAAGAAGAAAGGAGGGAAGGAAGGAGGGAAGGAAGGAAGGAAGGAAGGAGGAAGGAAGGAAGGATAGCAGAATAACTGAGTTGGAAGGGCAGGTAGGAAGGAAGGAAGGAAGGAAGGAAGGAAAGAAGGAAGGAAGGAAGGAGGAAGGAAGGAAGGATAGCAGAATAACTGAATTGGAAGGGCAGGTAGGAAGGAAGGAAGGAAGGAAGGAAGGAAGGAAGGAAGGAAGGAAGGAAGTTAGGTACGTAGGTAGGAAGGAAGGAAGGAAGTTAGGTAGGAAGGAAGGAAGGATAGCAGAATAACTGAGTTGGAAGGGCAGGTAGGAAGGAAGGTAGGAAGGAAGAAAGGAAGTTAGGTACATAGGAAGGAATAGCAGAATAACTGAGTTGGAAGGGCAGGTAGGAAGGAAGGTAGGAAGGAAGGAAGTTAGGTACGTAGGTAGGAAGGAAGGAAGGTAGGCAGGTAGGTAGGAAGGAAGGAAGGAAAGAAGGTAGGAAGGAAGTTAGGTAGGAAGGAAGGAAGGATAGCAGAATAACTGAGTTGGAAGGGCAGGTAGGAAGGAAGGAAGGAAGGAAGGAAGGAAGGAAGGAAGGAAGGAAGGAAGGATAGCAGAATAACTGAGTTGGAAGGGCAGGTAGGAAGGAAGGTAGGAAGGAAGGAAGGAAGTTAGGTACGAAGGAAGGAAGGAAGGAAGAAAGGAAGGAAGGAAGGAAGTTAGGTAGGAAGGAAGGATAGCAGAATAACTGAGTTGGAAGGGCAGGTAGGAAGGAAGGAAGGAAGGAAGGAAGGAAGGAAGGAAGGAAGTTAGGTACGTAGGTAGGAAGGAAGGAAGGAAGGAAGGAAGGAAGGAAGGAAGGAAGGAAGGAAGGAAGTTAGGTACGTAGGTAGGAAGGAAGGAAGGAAGTTAGGTAGGAAGGAAGGAAGGATAGCAGAATAACTGAGTTGGAAGGGCAGGTAGGAAGGAAGGAAGGAAGGAAGGTAGGAAGGAAGGAAGGAAGTTAGGTACGTAGGTAGGAAGGAAGGAAGGAAGGAAGTTAGGTAGGAAGGAAGGAAGGATAGCAGAATAACTGAGTTGGAAGGGCAGGTAGGATGGAAGGAAGGAAGGAAGGAAGGAAGGAAGGAAGGAAGGAAGGAAGGAAGGAAGGAAGGAAGGAAGGAAGGAAGGTACGTAGGTAGGAAGGAAGGAAGGAAGGAAGGAAGGAAGGAAGGAAGGAAGGAAGGAAGTTAGGTAGGAAGGAAGGAAGGATAGCAGAATAACTGAGTTGGAAGGGCAGGTAGGAAGGAAGGAAGGAACGAAGGAAGGAAGGAACGAAGGAAGGAACAAAGGAGGAAGAAAGGAAGGAAGGATAGCAGAATAACTGAGTTGGAAGGGCAGGTAGGAAGGAAGGTAGGAAGGAAGGAAGGAAGTTAGGTGCGTAGGAAGGAAGGAAGGAAGGAAGGAAGGATAGCAGAATAACTGAGTTGGAAGGGCAGGTAGGAAGGAAGGAAGGAAGTTAGGTACGAAGGAAGGAAGGAAGAAAGGAAGGAAGGAAGGAAGGAAGGAAGTTAGGTAGGAAGGAAGGAAGGATAGCAGAATAACTGAGTTGGAAGGGCAGGTAGGAAGGAAGGTAGGAAGGAAGGAAGTTAGGTACGTAGGTAGGAAGGAAGGAAGGAAGGAAGGTAGGCAGGTAGGTAGGAAAGAAGGAAGGAAAGAAGGTGGGAAGGAAGTTAGGTAGGAAGGAAGGAAGGATAGCAGAATAACTGAGTTGGAAGGGACCTTGGAGATCTTGTAGTCCAACCCCCTGCCCAAGCAGGAAGCCCTAAACCACTTCAGACAAGTGGCTGTCCAGTTTCTTCTTCCAAACCTCCAGTCATGGAGCACCCACAATTTCTGGTGACAAGCTGTTCCGGTGGCCAATTATCCGCACTGTTAGGAAAGTTCTCCTTACTTCCAAGTTGCTTCTCTCCTTGATCCATTTCCACCTGTTGCTTCTCGTCCTGCCTTTGGGGGCTTTGGAGAATAGGTTGAGAAGATCCCGGTGCTTACCTCCCCCCCTACCCCCAGTCTGCTCCCCTAGATGAGACTAAGCAGTCCGGACCTGAGAAGACAGGAATTGTGACAACCCTCCCATCAATGGGAAAGGAGAGAGAGAGAGGAGGGGAGGGGGATACAGTGTGAGGTAGAGGAGGGGGCTTTGAAGGGAGGTCCTGTCTTGGGTCTGCTGGAGAAGACCACCTAAGACAGGGGTCCTCAAACTTGGCCACTTTTAAGACTTGTGGACTACAACTCCCAGAATTCTCCAGCCAGCTAAGTTGCCCAAGGTTAGAGACCTCTGACTTAAGACCACTCAACTAGAAGGAGAAGAGATGGAGTAGAGACCGTGGCACTTTTAAGAAGTCTGGACTTCGACTCCCAGAATTCCCAGCCCCGTTGGTTTAAAAGGGCTTTAGGGTTGGACTCAGCCTTCCATCCTTCCGGTAAAATGAGGACTCGGATTGTTGGGGGCAAATAGGCTGATTCTGTAAACCGCTTAGAGAGGGCTGTAAAAGCACTGTGAAGCGGTATATAAGTCTAAAGGCTATTGCTAAGTGTGGAGGGAGGGAGGGAGGAAGGAAGGAACGGCCGCAGTGGTTAGAAATGCAATATTGCAGGCTGATTCTGCCCATTTCCTGGAGTTCGATCCTGACTGGGTGCAATGTTGACTCAGCCTTCTGTCCTTCCGAGGTTGGTAAAATGAGGGCCTGGATTGTTGGGGGCAAATAGGCTGTAACCGCTTAGAGAGGGCTGTAGATCTGTGTATATACTGTTTCCCTGAAAGTACAACCTACCCTGAAAATAAGTCCTAGCTTGATTTTTACATGTGCCCAATATAAGCTCTACCCCCTCCCAAAATAATTAAGATCCCGCCCACTCCAGAATGGAGGGTAAAAATTAAGCTGGGGGGGAATGGGGTGGTGGACCTGCCCTACTCCTTACCTTTGGACAGGTGTAGCCAGGCCTCACACACCCCGACATCTGCCTTGCCGGCCCATTTCTTCTGCAGCCGGCAAGGCTGGCAAGGCTTTCAGGAAGGTCTCCAGCTGATAACAAAACTCAGGATCAATCCTATCAGCTGCAGAGGCCTTCAGGAAAGCCTTGCCAGCTGTAGAAGTTCCTGAAGGCCTCTGACAGCGAAAAGGAGGCCAGGGGCGATGTGGGCAAGTGAGGTTAGTCAGTGGATGATGTCCTCCTAAAATAAGACCTGGTGCCTTTTTGGGTGGCAAAAAATATATATGACAAGGTCTTATTTTCGGGGAAACACGGTAAATGCTATTGCTAATACAAGTAATCCTTGACTTAAAACCATTCATTTGGTGATATTGACTGTGACAAAAAAAATGGTCATGGAATGAAGCACAACTCACTTAACGACCGCCTTGTTCAACAATGGAAATTTGAGGCTCAAATTATGGTTGTTAAGTCAAGGACTACCTGGATAAGAAATCTGATTTTACTTACAGGAGTCCTCTAAGAAACAGAAGAGAGTTGTGTTCACCGTAGACAATCGAAACTCCAGCGAAATTTCCTCTAAAGACAATGGAAGTCTGGAGCTCATCCTGTGCACAGGAACCAGTGGGAAACTATGGGGCAGGTTCTCTCCAAGGGGTCAGGATGTAGCCCAGAGATTCCCACGCTCCCGCCCAGCCTCTCCCAACCTCCCCGAGGGAAAATGAGCGGGATGGACAAGGCCTCCGTAGCTGTGGGAGGACAGCTGTGGTTAGTTGAGGACAGAGGTAGGGAAGGATGGCCCTTTGATGACATTTAGACTTCAACTCCCAGAATTCCTGAGGCAGGATGGGCAACGACGGCCCTTTGATGACATTTAGACTTCAACTCCCAGAATGCCTGAGGCAGGATGGGCAACGATGGCCCTTTGATGACATTTAGACTTCAACTCCCAGAATTCCTGAGGCAGGATGGGCAACGACGGCCCTTCGATGACATTTAGACTTCAACTCCCAGAATTCCTGAGGCAGGATGGGCAACGACGGCCCTTCGATGACATTTAGACTTCAACTCCCAGAATGCCTGAGGCAGGATGGGCAACGACGGCCCTTCGATGACATTTAGACTTCAACTCCCAGAATGCCTGAGGCAGGATGGGCAACGGCGGCCCTTCGATGACATTTAGACTTCAACTCCCAGAATGCCTGAGGCAGGATGGGCAACGACGGCCCTTCGATGACATTTAGACTTCAACTCCCAGAATTCCTGAGGCAGGATGGGCAACGACGGCCCTTCGATGACATTTAGACTTCAACTCCCAGAATTCCTGAGCCACATTTATCTAAATAATGTTATTTAAATAGTTTTTATTCTGTTAAATATTTTTTATTCTATTATAAATGGTATAGATAGGGGTGGGATTCCAAAATCCCAGCAACCAGTTCTCTGCCCGGTTGGTGGATAGCCATGGTGGGTGTGGCCTACTGGAACTTCCGGGGGGAGGGCGCTGTTTTTCACCTTCCCCAGAATCCGGAGGCTTCCCTCAGGCCTCTGGGAGGGCAAAAACAGCCTCCCCCGGAGGTCCTCCGGAAGCCGGAAATAGGCCCGTTTCTGGACTTCTGGTTTGTCCCGTTTTTCCCTCTCCCAGAGCCTCCGTGCAGACCCTGCAGTTACCTGCTTCCAAAATGGGCCACATGGAGACTCCGGGGAGGGGAGGGGAGGGCCAGCTGTTCAGTTCAATTATCCGTTTTGCAAACCAGATGTTAAATTTAACAACCGGTTTGCCCGAACCAGTCTAAACCGGCTGAATCCCACCCCTGGCTATAGAGGTTTTTGCTTGAGCTGAGGAGAGGGAAGCGGCCAGGGGGTGTGTGTGTGTGTTAGATTTCCACCTCTCTTATTCTGTTAAGCAGATTTTATTGAAACAAATTTTTTTTTAAATTGAAATTCAGTTTAAATTATTCGAATTTTATTCAAAATAAAAATTTTGCTCCCATAAAACTGGTTGGTTGCAAGGTGGGCTGCTCATCTCCTAATTATTATTTTTTTTTCCTGGGACTCTTCTTCTGCACCAAGCTTTCCCACACTCGGCCTCTAATGTGGTTGCTCTCTGTTGTTGTTGTTGTGTGTTTTTGGTAGTGTAAGCACATCCTCGCCATCTATCTGAGCCAAGCGACCAGTGCTTGCCAGGAGCAAAGCATCTCCAACCAGCATCTGACGGCCCTGCTCCTCCCTGAGGAGAAATGGAGGATGGAAGGAAGTTGAGAAAAAGGACGAGAAAAATGTGAACTGTAACCACGGGTGACTGGAAGCGTTTTGAGCTGGGTGTGTGTCTTTTTCCTCTACCCCGTTGTGTCCTGCTCCTGTTTTCTGCTCAGAAATGACTGATGACTGTTGTTGTGGGTCCCCATGGGGGACAATTTTATGCAGCTCTGGACTGCACACATACACACACATCACATTCTGAAACGATTAACCCTAAAAAGTGGATTGCAGCAAATATCTTTAAAGTATTTTTCCGTAAGGATGAAAATGACACCAGTAAATTGGGAGGCCAAGTTTGACTTTGGCAAGTGTTTTATTAAAAAAGAAAGGAAAGGAAAGAAAAGAAAGAAAAACAGGGGGCAGGGAGAGAGAGAGAGAGAGAGAGAGAGAGAGAGAGAGAGAAAGAAAGAAAGAAAGAAAGAAAGAAAGAAAGAAAGAAAGAAAGAAAGAAAGAAAGAAAGAAAGAAAGAAAGAAGATGGAACCACTTAGAGAGAGCTATAAAGCACTGTGAAGTGCCATATAAGTCTAAATGCTATTGCTTGGGAAGGAAAGAAGGAGGGAGGGAGCAAAAAAGGGAGGGATAGGAAGGAAGGAAAGAAAGAAAGAAAAACAGAAAAGGAAAGAAAAAGAAAGGAAGAACCGCTTAAGGCTGTAAAGCATTGTGAAGCACTATATAAGTCTAAGTGCTATTGCTTAGGAAGGAAGGAAGGAGAAAAAGGAGGAAGGAAGAAAAGAAAAGGACGGGAATGGAAAGAAAGGAATGAAAGAAGAATGAACTGCTTAGAGAGGGCTGTAAAGCATTGTGAAGCGCTATGGAAGTTTACGTGCTATTGCATGGGAAGGAAGGAAAGGGAGGGAGAGAAGGAAGGGAGGGAGGAGAAAGGGGAGAGGGAGGAAGGAAAAAAGGGAGGGAGAGAAGGAAGGGAGGAAGGAGAAAAGGGAGGGAAAGAAGGAAAGAAAGAAAAGAATAGCAATTGTTTAAATCTAGCTTCCCCTTTGCCAATTTAAACCAATAATTTAGTTCAGAGTAAAACAAAAACGATCCCCCTTTAAAACTCTCTCCATTGCATTCACAATATTTTAATTTAAAAAAGCACATCCGTTATACCATTTACTGGCCTACTTAAAAAGGATTTCCCATACGAGAATACCAGCAGCATCAAATAACTGATGACAAACTTAAATTAATCTTTAAAAAAAAAGACTTGAGTGGGTAAAGTTAACAGCCTCATACAAAACACCAAATTATCACATGTATTAAGTTTCAGTTCCCTTGCTCCTGTGGTTTTATTTTTGGGGCATGGCAGGACCACAAGTCATTTCACAGATGACACCCTCTCACCTACACAGGCAGACAAACACACAAAGAACAGCATGCCCTTCTAATGGAGGCAAAGATTAAAAATAATTAAACGGTAAATTAAATCTCACCATCATTGAAAGGGCTCAGGCAGCAGAAGCCCTTTAATTGTATACCAGTATTTCCCAACCTCAACGCCATGAAACTGTGTGGACTTCCACTCCCAGAATTCCAAACCCAGCATGCTTTAAAATGGGATGGACTTCAATTCCCAGAATTCCCCAGCCAGCATGCTTTAAGATGGGTGGATTTCAACTCCCAGAATTCCTCAGCTGGCATACTTTGAGATTGGTGGACTTCCACTCCCAGAATTCCCCATCCAGCATGCTTTAAAATGGGTGGACTTCAATTCCCAGAATCCCCCAGTCAGCCATGCTTTAAGATGGATGGACTCCAACTCCCAGAATCTACCAGTCAGCCACGTATTAAAGTCCACCCATCTTAAAGCTTGCTGCCTAGGGAATGTTGGGAGTTGAAGTCCACACAGCGTCCCATTGCTGAGGTCGAGGAACACTATTGCGTGCAAAACAAAACCGAGCCATTCTTGTTCCAACACTCCCGCATATCACAGGAAGTCGCAGGGGTAGTCCTTGACTTACGACCAGTCACCGTTCCAAATTACCACAAACCTCTCCAAGGGTTACCGAACACCCAGTTCTGAAGTTGCAAAAGCCAGTCCCCCCAACATGGTCAAGTGAATGGATTTTAGGTGCTTGTCCATCAGTTCGCATTTACGGCCCTTTGCAGCGTCTCTCTTGGCCACACGACAAGTATTACGACATTTCTGCCCACCTCCAAAAATTTACTTCTTCTAGTTTTTGGCCAAGCCAGTCCTTGCCAAATGACTGCTTTGGGGGAAAAAAAAAAACCATCAAAGCAGGCTGACCACATGGGGTGACCCCCCTCTTCCCATTTCCCACCATCAATGACAGTCGAAATGGACGGTCGTAAGTCGCGGACTACCTTGAATATGAACCTCCTGGCCGCTTGTTTCCCACTGAACAGTGCGATGTGTGTGTGCTGTTCCGGATAGATAAAAGACCTACTGGCCGTCCAGATGACCTCAAACGTAGGTCGGTGATATGTTCAGGTTATTCACCGCCAGGTGACGGCTGCTACCGCCGCTGTTGTTCCCTTTGGGATAGTTGGGAAAATCCTCGTTCCTGCAGAGGACGTAACGCCACAGGATCTTCCGGAACGTATACCGGAAGTCCTGGATACGATAAGCGTAAATGATTGGGTTGACCACCGAGTTGGTGTGGGAGAGGATGATGGTTAGATACATCATCCACTCCCGCTTGCTCTTCGCGAAGGTGGGGTAGAAGAGAATCAGGCAGTTAAGGATGTGCAGCGGCAGCCAACAGAGGGCAAACAGGCCCACAATGATGGCCAGCGACTTGGCGGCGCTGAACTCCTTCTGCAGCGTCATCCGGCAGTTGCCCACCAGTTCGATCTGCCGCAGCTGCTTGCAGGCCACGGCGAAGATCTTGATGTAAATGCAGAGCATGATGAAGAGGGGCAGGAGGACGCAGCCGAAGAAGTTGAAGTACACCATGTAGCTCATGGGCACCACGTTCTCGAAGAGGCAGGTCACCCGGCAGTTCCCGCTGGGCCTCTGCGTCTTGTTGGTGCAGTTCTCAATGGCGTCCATCTTGTTCCAACCCATCAGCGGCATCAGGCCGATGATGAACGAGAGGAGCCAGAGGACAGCGATGAGTCCGCGGGCTCGCTTCCCTGTCACCAGGCTCTTGTATCTGCAAACAGAAAGGGTGGGAGGGGGAGAGGACAAGAATAATGGGGTCACACAAATGGGGGGATAAGATCACCTTTTGTCCCTCGGGGAAGGATGGTTGGGTAGACGGGGTCCTCAAATGAGGAGCACGAGGGAGCCGTGAATTTCTCTTGTTAAGGGAGAGATTTGTTAAGGGCTTTTTGGCCCCCTTTTTATGGTTTTTCTCACCCCAGTTAATAGTGAATCGCTGTTGTGGTTAAGTTGGTAACCCGGCGGTTAAGTGAAATCTGGCTTCCCGTTGGCTTTGCTTGTCAGAAGTTTAGAAGAATAAGAATAGGATAGGATGTAAATGGGATGGAATGGAATGGAACGGAACAGAATAAAATAAAGAAGGAAGGAAGGAGGAGTAGAACATAGTAGAGTAGAATAGGAATAGTATAGAAATAGAACAGAAATAGAATAGTATAACAATACAATAGAATAATAAGAATAGTATAATAATAGAATAGAATAATAATTGAATAGGATAGGGAAGGAAGGAAGGAAGGAAGGAAGGAGAATAGTAGAATAGAATAGAAATAGAATAAAAATAGATAGAATAATTATAGAATAGATAGAAGATTAGAATAGAATAGCATAGCATAGAATATAGGATAGGATAAGATAGGATAGGATGAGCTGGAAGGGACTTTGGAGGTCTTCTATTCCAGCTCCCGGCTCAAGCAGGAGTCCCTATACCATTTCAGACAAATGGCTGTCCAGTCTCTTCTTAAAAGCCTCCAGTGATGGAGAACCCAGAAATTTCTGGTGGCAAGAAGTTCCACTGGTTAATTGTTCTCACTGTCTGGAAATTTCTCCTTAGTTCCAGTTTGCTTCTCTCCTTGATCAGTTTCCATCCGTTGCTTCTTGTCCTGCCTTCGGGTGCTTTCGAAAATAAGGTGGACCTCTCCCTCACAACAATTCGTTTAGCGACTGCTCAAAGTTATAAGGGCAAATGGAAAAAGTGATTTATGACTGTTTTTCCACCCTTATAACCTTTTGCAGCATCTCCATACTTATGACAGTCGCGGTGTCCCTGGGGTCACGTGATCCCCTTTTGCGACCTTCCGACAAGCGAAATCAAGCGGGAAGCCGGTTCCACTTAACAACCAGGGTATCAACTGAAGAACTTGCAGCGATTCGCTTAACAACTGTGGTGAGATAGGTTGTAAAACGGGGCAAACTCACTTAACCAATTTCTCACAGAACGGCATCAATATTTGGCTCCGTTGTGGGGCAGGGAGGGTATAAGAGGAGGTCAACCCCAGCAGGACAAGCTTGGAGGCTGGACAAGAACAATGAGGTGGTATGAGAAAACAGCAGGACAAGGGAAGGCTCACAGCAGGACGTTGGGCCTTGAATGGAAGGCGGCTTCCCCTCCCAAAATTCCACAGATTCCATAAATGTGATGGACCTGTATCTTGCATGAGTCAAAAAGAGGGCTGTGAAAATAGCTACAGACCCTTCACATATCCCGGACATAAACTGTTTCAACTCCTACCTTCAAAATGACGCTATAGAGCCCTGCACACCAGAACAACTAGACGCAAGGGGAGTTTTTCCCCGAAAGCCATTCCTCTGCTAAACAAATAATTCCCTCAACATTGTCCAACTACTGACTTAAGTTTGCATTACTATTACTATTAATCTTATCACTCCTTATCACCCATCCTCTCCCTCTTGTGACTGTATGACTGTAACGTCACTTGTATCCTAATGATTTATATTGACTGTTTCCTAGTATTATTCTATTCTATTCTATTCTATTTATATTCTAATTCTATTATATTCTAATTCTAATTCTATTCTAATTCTTATTCTTTTCTAATTCTTATTCTATTCTAATTCTAATTCTATTTCTAATTCTATTTCTAATTCTTATTCTATTCTATTCTATTTATATTCTAATTCTATTCTAATTCTTATTCTATTCTAATTCTAATTCTATTTTAATTCTTATTCTATTCTATTCTATTTATATTCTAATTCTAATTGTATTCCAATTCTAATTCTATTCTAATTCTAATCTAATTCTAATTCTAATTCTAATTCTATTCTGATTCTTATTCTAATCTAATTCTTATTCTATTCTATTCTATTGTATTGTATTCTATTCTATTCTATTCTATTCTACTCTCTATCCTGTTCCATCCCATTCCATTTAAATTCTATTCCTATATCCTTCTATTCTATTCTATCCTATCCCTATTCTATTCTAAACAGGAATGCTGAATAGGATGGAAAAGTTGCTATCCCATCCTATCTTCAAGAGCTGCAAGTCGGCCTAAACGACTCCTCACAACATCCCTGTGAAGTGATAAGCAGCACATAAGTCTAAAATGATACTGAGGTGGCTAATACAAGCAATCCTCGTCTTAAAAACCATTCGTTTAGTGACTTGCAACAGTACATTTCGTGACCGTTCGAAGTTATAGCAGCACTGAAAAATGTTCACTTAGGACTGTTGTTTACACTTATGACCGTTGCAGCATCTCCCAGGGTCAGGTCATACAAATTCAGATGCTTGGCCACTGACTCATATGACCATCACAGCAAACAAAGTAAACCAGATTCACTTAACAATCCTGTGACTAAGTTAACAACTTAAAGCAGGCTGGCTGGGGGATTCTGGGAGTGGAAGCCCTCCCCTCTTAAGGCATCCTGGCTGGGGGATTCTGGGAGTGGAAGCCCTCCCCTCTTAAGGCATCCTGGCTGGGGGATTCTGGGAGTGGAAGCCCACCCCTTTTAAAGCATGTCGGCTGGGAGATTCTGCGAGTGGAAGCCCACCCCTCTTAAAGCATGCTGGCTGGGGGATTCTGGGAGTGGAAGCCCTCCCCTCTTAAGGCATCCTGGCTGGGGGGATTCTGGGAGTGGAAGCCCACCCCTTTTAAGGCATCCTGGCTGGGGGATTCTGGGAGTGGAAGCCCTCCCCTCTTAAGGCATCCTGGCTGGGAGATTCTGGGAGTGGAAGCCCACCCCTCTTAAGGCATCCTGGCTGGGGGATTCTGGGAGTGGAAGCCCTCCCCTCTTAAGGCATCCTGGCTGGGGGATTCTGGGAGTGGAAGCCCACCCCTTTTAAAGCATGTTGGCTGGGGGATTCTGGGAGTGGAAGCCCACCCCTCTTAAAGCAGGCTGAATAGGGGATTCTGGGAGTGGAAGTCCTCCCCTCTTAAAGCAGGCTGACTAGGTAATTTTGGGAGTTGGTCATTACAGCTTAGTTGTCCAGGTATAGGAACATTTATCTACTCTCTGGATGCACATAGATGAAAAAAAAAAAAATCAAGGTTGTTAACACACCACAAATTACTTAATATTTCTGAAGTGGAGGCTTACAATTTATTGATGGGGAGCCTTGTGCATTTCCACAAAGTCTTCGTGCAACTCTTGTTTTTCATTTGCTTCATCTATGGATGGAGCCATGCCAGCAAAACACCATTAGAGAGAAAAACAACTTGAGAGAGACAGAAATTCGAAAGGCCATTTGCCAATGGCGCCTGGAAATGGCTGCTGTTGGAGGACGGATGGATTGAGGAAGAAAGAGTAAGAAAAAAATAAAATTAAGAAAAGGGTGTAATTGCCCAGCTGCTACCGGCGTTTTCACATTTAGTTAAATGGCACTCAAGCCAGCTTAGGGTGTGGGGTAGACTTTCCTTAGAGAAAAAGCAACTTCTGAATGACAAACCTTTTCATTTTGCTTTTTCAAGGAAGTTCGCCGGCCCTATTCAAGGGCCCCAAATTTCCATGGGAACTGACCCCCCCACAATTTCCACTGCCAAACCCAAACCCAGCTTGAAAAGAAAGATTTAAAAGCCGTCTCTCTCTCTCTCTCTCTCTCTCTCTCGGTGAATTCATTTAGTTGCTTTCCCACTTTGATCCAAATTGAGGGCAGGGTCTTTATTGCAAATGGGGTACAAAGGGCTCTTCTAGCTCGCATTAAACCCACCCATGGGAATTTAAACCTTTGCCACCCCCCAAGCCACCTTGGAAATGTCAGGTCAGCTTTGCAAACTCCCGCGCAGCCCATCTCAAGGCAGCCGAGCTGAGCAACAATTTGCTCTGTTTAGAATAATATTTTCCAACCACAGCGATCAAGTTATCGCTGACTGAGTAAGGGAGGGGGAAACGTGCTTTTAAAAAAGCGAGGGCATCCTTTCTTTTTTGAAGATTGTTTTCACGGCAGAAGGAAACGATAGAAAGGCTTTACATTAAAATAATGACAATGATAATAATAGGAAGGAAGGGGGAGGAGGAGGAAGAGGAAGGAAGAAAGAATTGGGAGGAGGAGAGGAAGGAAGGAAGGAAGAATTAGAGGAGGAAGAGGAAGAGAACAAGAGGAGAAGGAGGAAGGAAGGAGGAAGAGGAAGGAAGAAAGAAGAATTAGGAGGAGGAGAGGAAGGAGGAGGAGGGGAGAAGAGGAAGGAAGAAAGAAGAATTAGGAGGAGAAGAGGAAGGAAGGAAGGAAGAATTAGAAGGAGGGGAGAAGAGGAAAGAAGGAAGAAAGAATTAGAGGAAGAGGAAGAGAACAGGAGGAGGAGAGGAAGGAAGGAAGAAGTATTGGAAGGAGGAGAAGAGGAAGGGAGGAGGAGGAGGAGGGGATGTGGGTACCAATAAAAGAGAGTATTTGTAGCTCAGGGTTCAAATGAAAAGTCCTTGGTGCTCTCTGAGCTTGGTTGTTTTCTTGTAAAAATTTCATTACCCAAACTAGGTAATATCATCAGTGCCAGCAAGGAATGGGCTTTGCTGTAAGTAAACAGCACTCTTTACTAGCCCTGATTATGTTACCTAGTTAGGATAATGAAACATTCTACACAAAGTCCTACACTTAGGCAAGAAAAACCCAAAGGACACATATAATAGACTGGGTGAAACCAGGCTCAATAGCAGGAACTGGGAGGGGGATCTCGGAGTCTTAATGGACAACCAGCTAAATAGGAGCCAATGTTGTGCAGCAGCAGCCAAAAAAGCCAATACAATCCTAAATTGTATTAACAGAGGGATACAATCGAGATCAAGGGAGGTACTAATACCGCTCTATAAAGCCTGAGTAAGGCCACACCTAGAGTCCTGCATCCAGTCTTGGTCACCACACTATAAAAAAGATGTTGAGACTCTAGAAAAAGTGCAGAGAAGAGCAATCAGGAGGATGAGGGGATTGGAGGCTGAAATATATGGACGGTTGCAGGAACTGGGCTTGGCTAGTCCAGGGAAGAGAAGGACCAGGGGAGACAGGAGAGCATCTTCCAATATTGGAGGGGCTGCCAGAGAGGAGGAGGAAGGGGGGTCAAGCTATTCTCCAAGGCACCCGAAGGCCAGACAAGGAATCATGGAAGGAAACTGACCAAGGAGAGATTCAACCTGGAAATAAGGAGAAACTTTCTGAGATCAACCCATGGAACAGAAGTTGCCCTCGGAAGTTGTGTGAGCTTCATGCCTGGAGGCTTTGAAGGAGAGACTGGACTCTCCTATCTGTCAGAAATTGTGCAGGATCTCCCACTTGGGCAGGGGTTGAACCAGACAACCTCCAAGGTCCCTTCCAACTCTGGTTATCTGTTAAATATAGGTACGTCTGCAAGAAAGCAACCAAGGTCAGAGAGCAACACAAATTCTGCATTTTCCTGGGCAAAAGGCAGAAACAAACAAATAAACAAACAAAAAGAACAGCCAAGCTCAGAGGGCACTAAGGGCTCCTAAAGAGGCAGAAAAACAGAAACCACGTTTGCTGGAAAAGCAAATTTCTGGGACCCAGAGGTGTGGGCTTTTTTTGTTTTTTTTTCAGGAGGCAACTGGACTTTCTTGTTTTTTCTTTCAAAGACATTTCACTTCTCATCCCAGAAGCTTCTTCAGCTCTGACCGAATGGTGGAAGATGGAAGGATTTCTACTCCTTGCAGACAGCTGGTCATTTGCATCCTTTTTAGAGAGCCGTTGCCACTTGGAGGTTTGTCTCTGTTCTCAGGGTCACCTGAGTAGTGCAAATGGGTGTGGAGCCTTCTACAACACAGTCCTTTCAGCAGTTCCAAGAAAGCTCTACACCCATTGGCACCACTCAGGTGACCCTGAGGACAGAGAACAAACCTCCAAGTGGCCTCAACGCCCCTCTAAAAGGATGCAAATGACCAGCTGTGTCTGCAAGGAGTATAAAGTATAAAACTCCAGTTGCCTCCTGAAAAAGCACCTTTGGGACAAAACCATGGAGAATCTGTACAGTCTTTTAAGTTTCTGCGACATGGCTAGAGACATTTGGGCATTTGTAACCGCTTCCTTCGGAGGGAACGAGCCAGGATCGGTTTACAAGGGAAATAATCCGACGTGTGCAAAAGACGCCGAGGCGAAGCTCAGAAAGGAAACGATAAACACACATCTGAGAAGATTGCAAAATTCCCAGGAACTCAGGGGCTTGAGCGTGGGGGGCGGGAGGAGAGATAAAGATAACACACAACCCCCTTTTCTTAGTTTTTCATCTTGTTTTCCTGCAGAACACGCACAAACACAATCCTCTTCTCTCCCACCCTAACTCTTCGCAAACACTTAAATTATTAATCCTTCTCCTTTGTCTAATTTGTCTTGGCATCAATTAATTGAACCATTATTGATCTGGGCTTTAGTGCACAAATGCGTCTTGACACACACATGCACGGACACACACACATACACAAATGTGGGCTTTGGGCAGGCCTGGCTGCTGAATAATGCATGTGTGAAAGAGGCCTCCATTTTTACAAGGTTTCCTTCCACCCTACAAGCGTTTAACCTGGAGGGTGAGGGACTCCCAAATTTCCAGAGAGCCAGTGAAGGAAAATGGGGCATGCCCTCTTCTCCTTACCCAGTTGCGGCTTTGTGAGACTTTCGATTGTCTGCGTCACGATAGAATAATAATAATAATGTCCTAGCATTGGGAAGTTAGGTGGTCAGCTTCCTTAGATATCAAATTATAGCATCTGTCCCAGGATTTCTCAACCTTGGTGGCTTGAAGGTGGGTGGACTTCAACTCCCAGAATTTCTCAGCCAGCCCAGCGGGTTCAGGGACACTGAAAGAATGGTTTTAAGTGGAGGAATATCTGTATATTGTATTGTCAACATGTTTTAGATAGATAGATAGATAGATAGATAGATAGATAGATAGATAGATAGATAGATAGATAGATAGATAGATGATAGATAGATAGATAGATAGATAGATAGATAGATAGGAGATTAGATAGAGATGAGAGATAAGATAGATAGATAGATAGATAGATAGATAGATAGATAGATAGATAGATAGATAGATGAGAGATTAGATAGATAATAGATAGATGAGAGATTAGATAGAGATGATAGATAGATGAGAGATAAGATAGAGATGAGAGATAGATGAGAGATGATGGATAGATAGATAGATAGATAGATAGATAGATAGAAGATTAGATAGAGATGAGAGATTAGATAGATAGATAGATAGATAGATAGATAGATGAGTGATAGATGAGAGATAGATGATAGAGACATGAGAGATTGATAGATGAGAGATTAGATAGATAATAGATAGATGAAAGATTAGATAGAGATGATAGATAGATGAGAGATGATGGATGGATAGATAGATAGATAGATAGATAGATAGATAGATAGATAAGAAATAGATGGATAGATGATAGAGAGATGAGAGATTAGATAGATGATAGATGGATAGAGAGAGAGAGAGATGATGGATGGATAAACAGACAGATAGACAGAAATAAATGGATGGATGGATAGAGAGAGAGATGGATAAGTAGGAAAGTAGGTAGGTAAGAGACAGATAGATAGGCAGGCAGGCAGGCAGGCAGGTGATAGATAGATAGATAGATAGATAGATAGATAGATAGATAGATAGATAGATAGGCAGGCAGGCAGGCAGGCAGGCAGGCGATAGAGGTAGGTAGGTAGGTAGGTAGATAGATAGATAGAGAGAGAGAGAGAGAGAGAGAGAGAGAGAGAGAGAGAGAGAGAGAGAGAGAGAGAGAGAGATAGATAGATAGATAGATAGATAGATAGATAGAGATGGATACAGATAAGTAGATAAGATAGAAAAATGATATAGACATACTTGTTTTTGTGTGTATAATGTGGAGGATTTGACATATTTGGTCTTCCCTTGAATCATTCACGTGTGACCCTTTTGACCCCACCCTCTTAGCCAGGTCAAGCTTAACTTATCTCAAGTTGGCTTATTTTTTGAGTGTTGAGCATCGGTGGGAGTGTCAAAACAAAACCAAAAAAATCAAAACAACAGTTGCACAGACTGGGTTAGCATTGGGCTTGGTGTATCAGTGGCTGAGTGTATAAAACACACAGTGTGGTTATCTCAACTCTGAAATCTTGAAACAGGAAAAATATTAATCGGAGGAAACGGAGAAGGGGAACAAATAATCTTAAATTATTTGATATTAAATTATTTGATATTAGCTGATATTAAACAGGTGCTTTGCCAATTTTGGGGACATCTGTATATGGTGGAATTCTTTCTTATTTATTTGTTTGTGTATGTATGTATGTAATGTTTTACTCAGGAACTTCCCAGAGTCTGGGGACTTGCACAGCATACAAATTAAATATATAAATTAAAAAAAGGAGTTTGATTTTTTTTTTCTCCTCATGATCTTGGCTTAATAATAGGTGAAAAGGATTAATCTAGCTCGGAAGCAGTGTTTCTCAACTTTGGCAGGGTTAAGATGGATGGACTTCCACTCCCAGAATCCCCCAGCCAGCCTGCTTTAAGAGGGGAAGACTTCCACTCCCAGAATCCCCCAGCCAGCATCCTTTAAGAGGGGAGGACTTCCACTCCCAGAATCCCCCAGCCAGCCTGCTTTAAGATGGATGGACTTCAACTCCCAGAATTCCCCAGTGAGAATGCTTTAAAAGGCATGGACTTCAATTCTCAGAATTGCTGGGGAATTCTGGGAGTGGAAGTCCACCCTTCTTAAAGCGGCCAAGGTTGAGAAACAGTTAACAGTATGAGGATGAATTTCCTCTTCCCTTTTAGCTCATCCTTATTTCAGTTATAAAACTTTTTTGTCTGTTAAATTTCATTCCTAGATGAATAAAAAAGAAAGGGGGGAAAAAATGGTTTCCCGCAATTGCAAACAGCAGAATCTCTGCAAGACCCACTTCCACGGCATTCGCGCTGATCATCTCAAGATCAACCCCTGTCTATCAGAAAAGGCCTATGCTGAATTGCCTTCCCCTGCCCTGCCTTCCCCTCTCTCGTGAAACCATCTTGCTGAACTCATCCGACTGCTGAGCTTCACCCCAGATGAGCCTTGGCACAGTGGCAGAATTGGCTGCAGAATTCAGCATCCTGGCTGGGTTTCGGAATTCCAACCTTGCATTTCTATCCTTCAGTACAGGAGAGGCCCTTGCCATATATTCAGAAACTCCGAAGGAAGGAAGGAAGGAAGGAAGGAAGGAAGGAAGGAAGGAAGGAAGGAAGGAAGGAAGGAAGGAAGGAAGGAAGTAAGTTAGGTACGTAGGAAGGAAGGAAGGAAGGAAGGAAGGAAGGAAGGAAGGAAGGAAGGAAGGAAGGAAGGAAGGAAAGAAAGAGAAAGAGAAAGGCATTTGAAGGAAGGAAAAAAGAAAGGAAGAAAGAAAAAGAGAATGTAGTTGGAAGGAAGGAAAGAAAAAGAAAGAAAGAAAGAAAGAAAGAAAGAAAGAAAGAAAGAAAGAAAGAAAGAAAGAAAGAAAGAAAGAAATGAAAAGACAGAAAGAAAGCAAAAGAAAGAAGGAAGGAAAGAAAAAGAAAGAAAAAAAAGGAAAGAAAGAAAGAAAGAGAAGTTGAAAGGAAGGAAAGAAAGAAAAAAGGAAAAGACAGAGAAAGAAAGAGAGAGAGAAAGATAGTAAGAAAGAAAAAGGAGTTTGAAGGAAGGAAAGAAAAAAAAGGAAAAGAGAAAGAAAGAGAGAGAAAGAAAGAAAGAGAGAGAAAGAAAGTAAGAAAGAGAAAGGAGTTTGAAGGAAGGAAGGAAAGAAGGGACAGAAGACAGACAGAAAAAGAAAGAAAAGGAAGAAAGAAAGAAAGAAAGAAAGAAAGAAAGAAAGAAAGAAAGAAAGAAATGAAAAGACAGAAAGAAAGCAAAAGAAAGAAGGAAGGAAAGAAAAAGAAAGAAAAAAAGGAAAGAAAGAAAGAAAGAGAAGTTGAAAGGAAGGAAAGAAAGAAAAAAGGAAAAGACAGAGAAAGAAAGAGAGAGAGAAAGATAGTAAGAAAGAAAAAGGAGTTTGAAGGAAGGAAAGAAAAAAAAGGAAAAGAGAGAAAGAAAGAGAGAGAAAGAAAGAAAGAGAGAGAAAGAAAGTAAGAAAGAGAAAGGAGTTTGAAGGAAGGAAGGAAAGAAGGGACAGAAGACAGACAGAAAAAGAAAGAAAAGGAAAAAAGAAAGAAAGAAAGAAAGAAAGAAAGAAAGAAAGAAAGAAAGAAAGAAAGAAAGAGGAGTTGGAAGGAAGGAAGGAAAGAAGGCAGGCAGACAGAAAGAGAAAGAGAGAGAAGGAAGAAAAGGAGAGGGAGTAAGCAAGGAAGGACAGCAACACAGTCTTTGACTTTCAATATTTCATTTAGTGACAGTTTGGAAGCCACAATGGCACTGATAAAAGCCTCTTGTGACCCAAATTCAGATCCTTGGCAACCTGGCCTTGTTTTTACGATGATTGCAGCCTCCTGCGGTCACGTGATCGGCATTCGCACCCCTCCCAGCCAACCTCAGCCAAGCAAAGTCACTTGGGAGGGGAGCCACATTCATTTAACGACTACATGATCCATCTAACAAGTGTGGCGATTCGCTTAAGAACGGTGGCAAGAAAGATGGCAAAACCACGGGAACCAAAACCAACTCAGCAACTGTCTTGCTTAGCAACTAGAAATGTCAGCCTCCACCATGGCCATAATTGGAAGGGGTGGGATGTCATTCCTATCTCGATTTTTATATATATATATATAAATTTATATTTATATTTATATTTATATATATATATATATATATATATATATATATATATATATATATATATATATATATATATATAAATTTATATATATATATATATATATATATATATAGAGTTTATTTTTAAAAGCAAGTTGCAGGATGGTGTTGTTAAGGCTTCTGTTTTTTTTTCCTCCCCAAGCCCTTTCTGGGTATAACCAAATTATTTTTCTCATTTTAACAACATTCAGAAATGAGGAGGAAAAGCAGGGTATTTATAGGACTGATTTTTTTGGGGGGGGGGGAGAGAAAGTGAGAGGCAAAGATTTTGGAAACTATGACTTGAAAATTTGCTGTAGGGTTTTGCGAGTGTGTTGCACAATGTGTGCAGTTTGGCTCTGCTGGCACTTGTCACCCTGACGGTGAACTTGTGTAAGGAAGGCAAACTCTGAAGAGAGACAAAACCCACAACATTTGCAAAGAGGATTGTTGTTGCTTGAACGGTGACGGTTGGAAACTCAACCCCAAACTGGGGGTCAAAGAAATAATGCAATGGAAAACCGAGTCGGTGGCGCTTTGTAAAAGCTTAGTAAGGCCACACCTGGAATATGGCATCCACTTTGGGTCACCAGACTACATAAAAGAGGTTGAGATTTTGGGAAAAGTATGGAGAAGAGCAACTAAGAGGATTAAAGGCCTGGAGACTGAAACATAGGAAGAATGGCTGCAGGTTTCTATGATAATATTGGCATGTCGGGAGATTTTAATGATATAGTACAGTGGTCGCCAATGGCAGGCCATGGCCATAGCCCACTGGTAGGCCGTGAGAAAATTTTGGTGGGCCGCAGAGAAATCTCACCCCCAAAAGCAATTAATCCAGGCTGTGCAGAAACACAAGGCTGCGCCGCACACATGGCCCGCGGGAACCCTCCCTGCCCACTCACTCCTTACCTAGCAAACTTGCCTGCTAAATTGCTATTTTTCCTTTTTCCGACCATCATCTGTTCTGCTGTGCCAGGAGATTTAATTAGCCAGAAAGCAGGAAATGGTTGGATTTCTTGCTTTCTAGCTAGTCTTTAGATCTTCGGTTCTGCTTTTAAGCACAGCCGAATCTCCCTTAGGACTGAAAGTTCTGTTGTTCAGTGCAGACTCACGGCAAGCAAATTTTATGTGACAGACTGAGCTAGCCGATGGCAGATAGATAGATCACTGAATGATTCTGTGAGCAACTCAATCTGCCTGACTGCTTTGCCTGATTTTGGCTAAAAGTTGCTCTTTTTTATATTTAAAAAAAATCAATATTTATATAAATATTTATAATATTTACATACAAGCCATGCCCAGCCAGTCACATGACCACCAAGCCACACCCACAAATTAGGCCACCCAGACAGAACCAGTTAGTGGTCCCTGGGATCTAAAATTATGAGTTTGGTGGTCTCTGAGGTCCAAAAGGTTGACGACCCCTGATATAGTAGACATAAAATTGGACCATAAAACACAGAAACTTAACAAAATGAACAGAAAGACACTCCCAAAATGTTTTTTTAATATGGTGGAGGAACTTAGTATCAGAGATGTTTGGAGAGAAATGAACTCTGAAAGTAGACCACATACGTTATATTCTAATAGACACTTTATCATGGTCGAGAATTGATATGATTTGGATGTCAATGGAAATAATCTCTAATATACAAATTGTTGAGTCTAATGATGACACAATAATAATATAATATAATACGATATAATATGTATACTTGACTTATGTAATATGAATGTATGTTTGGAAGGGTAAGACTGTTGATAGTATGACATTGCACAAGAGAAATGTACCAACTGACATGCTTGTATTTTGGAAGATGGTTTTATGTTGATGTTTTATGTTTGTGTTTGTTAGTGTTTGTCTTTAAAAAATAAAAAAAACTTTTTTTAAAAAGGAAGAATGGTTGCAGGATTCAGGTTTGGCTAGTCTAGGGAAGAGAAGGACTAGGAGGGACATGATAGCAGCATTCCACTATTTGAGGAGCTGCCCCCAAAGGAGAGGGGGGTCAAATTATTTTCCAAAGCACTCAAAGTCAACACAGGAAGCAATCGGTGGAAACTGATCAAGGAGAGAAGCAATCAGGAACTAAGGAGAAACTTCCTAAGAGTGAGGACAATTAACCAGTGGAACTACTGGCTACCAGAAGTTGTAGGTGCTCCATCTCAGGAAGGTTTGAAGAAAAGTCTGGACAGCCATCTATCTTAAATGATATAGGGCAGGGGTAAGGAACGTTGGCTCTTTTATCACTTACGGACTTCAACTCCCAGAATTCCTGAGGGAGCCATAAAAGGTTCTCCATCCCTGGCCTACTGGTTTTTTCAGTTGTGAGGGAAATCAATTTTTGACTTGAATGGGACTGTTTAATATACAAATGTAGGACATATTTTTATATATATTCTTTGTATGTCCTACATTTGTATATTAAACAGTCCCATTCAAGTCAAAAATTGATTTCCCTCACAACTGAAAAAACCAGTAGGCCAGGGATGGGGAACCTTTTATGGCTCCCTCAGGAATTCTGGGAGTTGAAGTCCGTAAGTGATAAAAGAGCCAACGTTCCTTACCCCTGATATAGGGTCTCCTGCTTGAGCGGGGGGTTGGACTAGATAACCTCCAAGGTCCCTTCCAGCTCTATTCTGATTGACTGATTGATTGATTGTATTGTAAAAAACAGATTAGGAACACAAAATAGGGAAGAAAACACTACGCCATCAGACTGTTTAGTAATCCAAAAGTTCTTAGACTGCACAGAAATGGATAAATTCACCTTAGAGCTAAAGGATGAGGAAGACTTGGAATATTATACAGTTTGGGAGAATTGGTATCAATGGTCAGACAAGAGGAATGAGAATTATACAGATTAGAAGATGTTATAGACATGTATATGAATAACTGGAAATGTACAGAAGTAGGTTTTATGTAACAAAGCTATCTTAGTACTGTCAAAGATGATTGGGAATTTGTAAAATGCTATTTTTAAATTTATTTGTATTTTAATGTTTCAAAATTTCAATAAAGATTAGAAAAAAAAATCTAAAAATAAAATAAAATAGTGAAGAAAATGTCTTTCTTATCTCTTTTTTCGTTCTTTCTTTTTCCATCTTTTTCTTTCTTTCTTTCTTTCTCGCCTTTTCTTCCCTTCCTTCTTTGTTTTTTTTTTCTTCTTTCTTTGTCTCTTTCTTCTTTCTTTCTTAACTCTTTTCTTTCTCTTTCCATCTTTTTTTTTCTTTATATATATATATATATATATGTTTTCTTAAGTTTTCGCGGGTACTTACATGTCTGGCATTCAGCTTTGTTCGGGTATTTTCCCACGTCATAATAGGGGTGCTTTTAAAGTTGTAGCAACGTTTCAGCAGAATCTCATCTGCCATCATCAGGCTTCTGTATGCTGTTTGTCTATGAGTCAAACTTTTACAGTGGTTTCAGATTTAAATTTGGGGCAGCCTATTGCTGTGTCAGAATATATAGACAATACACCCTACGTTATATCTTTAAAATATTTCAAACGTTTCCCCTCCAATTATCAAAAGCACAGTATTATGCTAAGAAATGCGGTTCATACTTTAAGTTCTAAGATTCAATAGACTGAGTAGAGAATATAAATGCTATACCATGCCAGTAACTCATGAATGGATTTAACTCCGACTTCTATTAACTTGTGGGAAAAGATGTGCTCTCCATTTAAAAGAAGAAGAACAAAGCAAGGAAAATGCAGAAGAGCATTTGATAAAGTAGACCATAATCTACTATTAAATAAACTAGAAAACTGTGGGTTAGTAGACAGCATCAACACAAGATGGATTAGTAACTGGCTGACTAACCACACTCAACGTGTAGTACTCAATGGAACTGCATCTACATGGAGTGAATTATGCAGTGGGGTACCCCGAGGCTCTGTCTTAGGCCCAATACTCTTCAACACCTTCATCAATGACCATGACAAGGGGGTAGATGGGGAACTCATCAAATTTGCAGATGACACCAAGCTGGCAGGAACAGCCAACACTCCGGAAGATAAAGGCTTAAGATACAGAAGGATCTTGGCAGACCTGAACATTGGATGCTATCTAACAAAATGGAATTCAATGGTGAAAAAAGTCAGGTTCTCCATTTAGGCAAGAAAAATCAAACGCACAGGTACAGTATATGTGATACCTTGCTCAGTAGTAGTAACTGTGAGAGGAGGTCTCGAAGTCCTAGTGGACACCCATTTAAATATGAGCCAGCCGTGTGCAGCAGCTGCCCCACCAAAAAGCCAACACAGTTCTAGGCTGCATTAAAGTAATCCAATATGAAGCTTGGCTTATTTTCTTGACCCATCTGAAATTCTAGATCTATCTAAGGAAATCACTGAATGGCCAGGAAAGTGTATGGGTAAAAGCTAGGTGGGATTTTTAACATCATCTATCTCATCCACTCTATACCACTCTATAAAGTCTTAGTAAGGCCACACCTAGAGTCCTGCATCCAGTTTTGGTCACCACACTATAAAAAAAGATGTTGAGACTCTATAAAAGGTGCAGAGAAGAGGATAAAACATACGAAGAAGATTGCAGGAACTAGGCATGGCTAGTCTAGTGAAGGGGAGACAGGAGAGCAGCCTTTCAATATTTGAGGAGCTGCCACGCAGAGAAGGAAGGGGGTCAAGCTATTTTCCAAAGTACCCAAAGGCCAGACAAGGAATAAGGGATGGAAACTGATCGAGGAGAGATTCAACTTAGAAATAAGGAGAAATTTTCTGACAGGGAGAACAATCAACCTGTGGAACAGAAGTTGCCTTCAGACGTTGTGGGAGTTTCATCACTTGAGACTTTCAAGAAGAGTTTGGATTCCCATCTATCAGAAATGGTGTAGGGCCTCCTGCTCCAAGGTCCCTTCCAACTCTGTTAATCTGTAAATCCCTTACTTAGTACTGCAACATCCTCATTTAAATCAGCACATGGCTTGGCTTATTTCCTCGAGTCATCTGAAATCCCAGATCTCGGTTAGCCTAAGAAATGGCTAAATGTCCAGGAAGTGGGGGGGGGAAGGCAGAGAGGACTTGTCTGATGAAATATACAAGCTGGGGTGGGATCTCTAAGGTCACCTAGCTCATCCCTTAGGGACGCCATCTCCTACATCAATCCGACAAAGGCCAACAATCCAGCTCCCGTTTGAAAAGCTCCAACCTCCGTCTCCATTTCTCTGAATTCCACACTGTCATTTCCCCGTCCTGCCCTCCGCTTCAAAACAGAACATGCTTACTCCGGCACGTAATAGATATTTACAGCCTGTCCGCCCGTCTTCATCGCCCTTCCCACTGGCAAGTGAAACGTGATCGATCTCTTGAGCTAAACCTCTCTGGGCGGCTTCCAGATCTCCAGACTCTTGTAAAGGGGAAGTAGAGCATTCAGATGTGGTGAACACTGAAGAAGTCAGATTTATTTTATTTATTTTATGTTTATTTGCTTTATTTGGTTTGTCAATTGCTTACAACATAATAGGTGTAAGTAAAAACATAGTTATGAATACATGGATACATATAAGGAAAAAAAAGTCAGATAGCTTTGGTGCTGGGGAAGGGAGGGAGGGAGAGAGGGAAGGAAGGAAGGAAGGAAAGAAAGGAAAGGAAAGGTAAGGAAAGAAAGAAAGAAAGAAAGAAAGAAAGAAAGAAAGAAAGAAAGAAAGAAAGAAAGAAAGAAAGAAAGAAAGAAAGAAAGAAAGGCAAACAAACAAACAAACAAAAAAGATGGAAAGAGAAAGAAAGATGGATGGAAGGAAAGAAAGAAAGGAAGAAAAGAGATAAGAAAGAAAGATGGATGAATGGATGGAAGGAAGGAAAGAAAAGAAAGAAAGAGATAAAGAAGAAAGATAGAAGGAAGAAAGGAAAGAAAGAAAGAAAAAAGATAAGAAAGAAAGAGAAAAGAAAGATAGATGGAAGGAAGGAAAGAAAAAGAAAGAAAGGCAAACAAACAAAAAAGATGGAAAGAGAAAGTTGGATAGAAGGAAGGAAGGAAAGAAAGAAAAGAGATAAGAAAGAAAGATAGAAGGAAGGAAGGAAAGAAAGAAAAAAGATAAGAAAGAAAGAGGAAAGAAAGATAGATGGAAGGAAAGAAAGAAAGAAAGAAAGAAAGAAAGAAAGAAGGAAGGAAGGAAGGAACCACTTAGAGAGGGCTATAAAGCATGGTGAAGTGGTATATAAGTCTGAGTGCTACTGTTTGAAAAGGAAGGAAAGAAGAAAAGGGAGGGAGAGAAGGAAGGAAGGAAGTCCTGGAATATTCTGCATCCAGTTTTGGTCTCCACATTACAAAAAAGATATTGAGACTTTAGAAAAAGTGCAGAGAAGAGCAACTAAGAGGATGAAAGGCCTGGAGACCTAAATTATATGAAGAACAGCTACAGGATTTGAGTTTGGCCAGCCTAGAGAAAAGGACTGGGAGGTGATTGCACTGTTCCAACTGTGGGCCATGGAGAAGCTCCACAGACATCCAGGTCTGGACACTGAATGCCAACTCCGTCTAACTGATTAGGTGAAGTAAAATTACTCACTGGTGTATCTGCAGGACAAAGACAATACGACAGCGACAGCCACACTGACACAATGGAAACCAACCCTTCCCTTTTTAGTCTGACTCACAGACAAACACAATACAGAAGCCTGATGATGGCAGATGAGATTCTGCCAAAACGTTGCTACAACTTTAAAAGCACAACTATAATGACATGGAAAAATACCCGAACAAAGCCGAGTACCATGTATGTATGTATGTATGTATGTGTATATATATATGTCTGGCATTCAGAAGCCTGATGATGGCAGATGAGATTCTGCTGAAACGTTGCTACAACTTTAAAAGCACCACTATTATGACGTGGGAAAATACCCGAACAAAGCTGAATGCCAGACATGTAAGTACCCGCGAAAACTTAAGAAAACATATATATCTTTATTTATATATATATATACACATACATACATACATACACACAAAGAAAGAAGAAAGAAAGAGAAACAAAGAAGGAAGGAAGGGAAGGCGAGAAAAAGAAAGAAAGAGACTGAAAGAGAAAGATATGTATCCATCATATATCTGTCTGTCTGTCTATCTATCTCTTTCCATCTTTTTATTTATTTCTTTTTTGCCTTTTTTTCCCTTCCCTTTTTTCTTTCTCTTTTTCTTTCTTTGTCTCTTTCTTCCTTATCTCTTTTTTTCTTTCTTTCTCTTTACATCTTTTTCCTGGTCTTTCTTTCTTTCTTTCTTTCTTGTTCTTTCTTTTTTCTTTGTCTCCTTTTTTCTTCTTTCTTTCTTATCTCTTTTTCTTTCTTTCTCTTTCCATCTTTTTCTTTTTTTCTTTCTCGCCTTTTCTTCCCATCCTTCCTTGTCTTCTTTCTTCCTTTGCCTCTTTACTTTCTCCTGTCTTCCTTAACTCTTTTTTCTCTTTCTCTTTCTATCTGTCTATCTATCTATCTATCTATCTATCTATCTATCTATCTATCTATCTATCTATCTATCTATCTATCTATCTATCAAGACAGCACACCCTATGTTATATTTTTACAATATTTCAAAATGTTTTCCCTCCATCTATCAAAAGCACAATATTATGCTAAGAAATGCCGTTCATACTTTCGGTCCCAACCTTCAATAGATTGAAGAGAGAATGTAAACGCTATACGTGCCAGTAATGCACGAATGGATTTAACTCCAACTTCTAAAACTTGTGGAAAGAGATGTGCTGTCCGTTAAAAAAAGGACAAAACAACGAAAATGCAGGGGAGCCTTGCGATAGAGGTGGGTCCTTGACTTACGACCGCAACAGACTCCCCCCAAATGTCTGTTCCTGAGTGAGACATTTGTTAAGTGAGTTTTGCCCCGTTTTACGACTATTGGGAAGTTCATAACCCCGTTGTTAAGCGAATCCGGCTTCCCCGTTGTCTTTCCTCGTTGGATGGTCGCAAAAGGGGGACCCTTGACTCTGGGACAATGCCACCATTATAAATGTGAGACAGTTGCCAAGCGACCAAATTGTGACCATGCGATGGTCGTAAGTGTGAAAAACTGTGGCATTGTCATTTCAGAACGGTCCCTAAGCGAACTGTTGTAAATCAAGGACTACTTGTATCTTAGATTCTGGGGGACACAATCCAAATCAAGGGAGGGACTAATACCACTCTATAAAGCCTGAGTAAGGCCACACCTAGAGTCCTGCATCCAGTTTTGGTCACCACACTATGAAAAAGACGTTGAGACTCTGGAAAAAGTGCAGAGAAGAGCAACCAGGATGATGAGGGGACAGGAGGCTGACACTTAGGATGAACGGTTGCAGGAACTGGACATGGCTGGTCTAGGGAAGAGAAGGACCAGGGGAGACAGGAGAGCAGTCGATCAATACTTGAGGGGCTGCTCCAAAGCAGAGAATGTGAAGCTATTTTCCAAAGCGGAAGGAAGGAAAGGAAGGAAGGAAGGAAGGAAGGAAGGAAGGAAGGAAGGAAGGAAGGAAGGAAGGAAGGAAGGAAGGAAGGAAGGAAGGAAGGAAGGAAGGAAGGAAAGAAAGAAAGAAAGAAAGAAAAAGAAGAAAGGAAAGAAAGGAAAGAAAGAAAGAAAGAAAGAAAGAAAGAAAGAAGAAAGGAAAGAAAGAAAGAAAGAAAGAAAGAAAGAAAGAAAGAAAGAAAGAAAGAAAAAGACAGGCAGAAGAGAGGAGAGGAAAGGAAAAGAAAAACAGAAAGGGAGACAGGGACAGTGAAAGAAAGAGAGAGAGAGAGAGAGAAGAAAGAAAGAAAGAAAGAAAGAAAGAAAGAAAGAAAGAAAGAAAGAAAGAAAGAAAGAAAGAAAGAAAGAAAGAAAGAAAGAAAGAAAGAAAGAAAGACATCTGAGCAAACCATGGATGAACCGAAGACATGCTTAGTTTAAGGAAAAGAACGATGGAGTGACAGGGCTGCCACAAAAAAAAACATATGAAGAACGATGAACGGTTGCAGGAACTGGGCCTGGCTAGTCTAGGGAAGAGAAGGACCAGGGGAGACAGGAGAGCATCTTCCAATATTTGAGGGGCTGCCACAGAGAGGAGGAAGGGGGTCAAGCTATTCTCCAAGGAACTTTTGCAGGCCAGACAAAGAATAATGGATGGAAACTGACCAAGGAGAGAGATTCAACCTGGAAATAAGGAGAAACTTTCTGACAGGGAGGACAATCAACCCATGGAACAGAAATTCCCTTCAGAAATTGTGGAAGCTTCATCGCTGGAGGCTTTCAAGAAGAGACTGGACCGCCATTGGTCAGAAATGGTGTAGGGTCTCCCTGCTTGGGTGGGGGGTTGGACTAGATGACCTCCAAGGTCCCTTCCAACTCTGATGATCTGTTATCAACAATGGATGTGGCAGAAGAAGAAGAAGAAGAAGATGATGCAAGAACAGTATAAAATAATTCGCAATTTAGACAGGAAGCTCCTCCGCAGCGGAAAACGTTCTGGAGAATAATTCCTGGAAAAGAATCTCTTCCATTCCACTCCAGCAAGATCTCCCTTCCATTAGAAGGAGGAGGCAACGGACCTTAAAGTCTTAGCCATGAATGACAGCTTGTCAAGGGACGTGGGATTTTTTTTCTTTTCTTCCCTGCAAAGTTCAAAACAGGAAAGAAAAAATACTGGCTCGGATCCTAAACAAAGAGGCCTGTCTCTGGTTTCTTTCATTCTTCACCCCCAGCCAAGACCTTTCTGGAAAATGATAGTCCATTGCCCCCAGACCCAGAACAGTGGAGGGGAAGGAATCCCCACAGATCATGAGGGAGGGAGGGAGGAATACAATAAGAAGATAAAAGGAAGGAATGAAAATAAGAAAAGGAAGGAAGGGAAAGGGAAGGGAAAGGGAAGGGAGGAAGGAGAACAAGGAGGTAAAAAGGGAAGGGAGGAAACCAAAAAAGGAAGGAAGGAAGACAAGAAAGTGAAAAAGGGAAGGAAGAAAGGAAAACAGGAAGGTAAAAAAGGAAAGGAAGGAAAACAAGACAGGGAAAGGGAAAGAAGGAAGAGAAGGAAAGGAAGGGAGAAAGGAAAACAATGAAGTGAAAGAGGGAAGGAAGGGAAACAAGAAAGTTAAAAAAGAAAAGGAAGAACGGAAAGTATATAATGGAAGGAAGGAAAGAAGGAAGAAAAGAAAGAAAACAAAAAGGAAGGTAGGAAAACAAGGTAAAAAAAGAAAGGAAGGAAAACAAGAAAGGGAAGGAGAGAAGGAAGGAAGACAAGAAAGTGAAAGAGGGAAAGAAAGAAGGAAATACAGATAACATGAAAGTTAAAAAAAGAAAGGAAAAGAAGGAAGAGTGAAAAATGGAAGGAAGGGGGGAAGAAAGGAAAGATAGAAAGTGAGACAATGAAAAAGAGAAGGAAGGAAAGAAAATGGGAAAGCGAAAAAGGAATATACCTATCAGCTTTTTTACTTCCATGGGAAGTGACAGGAGCCACAACATCACAGGCTCACAACATCCTCATGCACTCACAGTGTGATGCACACATGTTGTCACAACTCTCAATGCACCAGCGTAGTCTCAAACCTCACCTCAAGTTCAATACCTGGATTGGTTTTTTTTTTCCTTGCATTTATAAAGTTACAAAATCCCATCATGGCTAGTTTGTCTGAGTTTTACTTCTTAAAAATAAGTCATCTCTTCTTTTTTCCCTTGCTCCCCCTTAATCCCAAGGAAATCGCTGATTTTATTTGGGGGGGGGGGAATTTGTTGGGGGAAGTAATAAAAACTCATTTTCCATTTTAGGGCATCACGGAACAGCTGGAGTAACAAAGCCCAAGTTCCTGTCTAATAATAATAAGCGAAAACATCTGTTCATTCAATCAAGCTCTCCAATTTCTCAGCATATAAAAATTCATACGGCCTAATTTTGACTTCATAAATTCAAGGAGAGAAAGAAACTTGCTGACAGAGAAAACAATTCAACAGTGGATTGAACAGTCGTTTGTCTGAAATGGCCTAGGGTCTCCTGCTTGTGCTGGGGTTGGACTAGAAGACCTCTAAGGTCCCTTCCAACTCTGTCATTCTGCATTTGGATAGATAGATGGGTAGATGTAGATGATTAGATAGATGGATGGATGGATGGATGGATGGATAGATAGGAAGGAAGAAAGGAAAGAGACAGAAATAAGGATGGATGGAAAGAGAGGTGATAGATATAGATATGTAGGTAGATGATAGGATGGATGGGTGGATGGATGGATGGATGGATGGATGGATGGATAGATAGATAGATAGATAGATAGATAGATAGATAGAGATAGATAGATTGATTGATAGATATAGATGATAAATAGATGATAGATGGATGGATAGATAGATACAGATAAATAGATAGATAGATAGATAGATAGATAGATAGATAGATAGATAGATAGAGATAGAGAGAGAGATAGATAGATAGATAGATAGATTGATTGATTGATAGATATAGATGATAAATAGATGATAGATGGATGGATAGATAGATACAGATAAATAGATAGATAGATAGATAGATAGATAGATAGATAGATAGATAGATAGAGATAGATAGATAGATAGATAGATAGATAGATAGAGATAGAGAGAGAGAGAGAGAGAGAGAGAGATAGATTGATTGATTGATAGATATAGATGATAAATAGATGATAGATGGATGGATAGATAGATACAGATAAATAGATAGATAGATAGATAGATATAGATAGATAGATAGATAGATAATAGAGATAGATAGATTGATAGATATAGATGATAAATAGATGATAGATAGATGGATAGAGATAGATAGATAGATAGATAGATAGATAGATAGATAGATAGATAGATAGAGATAGACAGACAGACAGACAGAACCAGCCTAAACTAAGAAGAAATTTCCTGACAGAATAATTAACCAGGGGAACAGCTGGCCACCAGAAATTGTGGGTGCTCCATAACTGGAGGTTTTTAAAAAGAAACTGGACAGCCATTTGTCTGGAATGGTTTAGGGCTTCCTGCTTGGTCAGGGGGCTGGACTAGAAGACCTCCAGGGTTCCTTCCAATTTGTTATTCAGTTGTTAAGTAAGTTTTGCCCCGTTTTATGATGTTTCTTACCACAATTGTTAAGTGAACCAGTGCAGTTAAGTTAAAACAAACACTGGCAGGATTTGGGTTTGGCCAGTCTAGAGAAAAGAAGGGGGGGGGCGGGGAGCATGATAACAGTATTCAGGTATGTGAGGGGCTCCCCCAAAGAAGGGGGGGAGGTCAACTTATTTTCCAAAGCCCCTGAAGGCAGGACGAGAAACAATGGATGGAAACTAACCAAGGAGAGAAGCAAGCTGGAATTAAGGAGAAACTTCCCAACAGGGAGGACAATTAACCAGTGGAACTACTTGCCACCAGAAGTTGTGGCTGCTCCATCACTGGTGGTTTTTAAGAAGAGATTCGACAAGCATTTGCCTGGAATGAGAAAAGGTGTCCTGTTTGAGCAGGGGGTTGGACTAGAAGACCTCCAAGGTCCCTTACAATTCTCTGGTTCTGTTATTCAGGACTGGCCAGCAAGGTGTTCGCACAACCAACTGTTCCTGCAGGATTTGAGCTGTCCAAGAAAGTTAGAATAGAATAGAATAGAATAGAATAGAATAGAATAGAATAGAATAGAATAGAATAAGAAAGGAATAGAATAGAATAGAATAGAATAGAATAGAATAGAATAGAATAGAATAGAATAGAATAGAATAGAATACCTTTATTGGCCAAGTGTGATTGGACACGCAAGGAATTTGTCTTTGGTGTAAATATTCTCAGTGTACATAAAGAAAAGGTACATTCATTAAGAATCAAGAATCCTAAACGTACAACACTTAATGATAGTCACAGGGTACAATCAACAATCAAATCATACCAGGAAACAGTCATGTGGGAAGGGATGGGTGATAAGGAGTGATAAGACTAATAGTAATAGTAGTGCAGACTTAGTAAAGAGTTTGACAGTGTTGAGGGAGTTATTTGCTTAGCAGAGTGATGGCATTCGGGGGGGAAACTGTCCTTGGGTCTAGTTGTTCTGGTGTGCAATGCTCTGTAGCAGGGGTGTCCAACCTTGGCAACTTTAAGACTTGTGGACTTCAACTCCCAGAGTTCCTCAGCCAGGACACCCCTGCTCTATAGCCTTGTTTTGAGGGTGGGAGTTGAAGCAGTTTATGTCCGGGATGTGTGAGGGGTGTGTAGATATTTTCACAGCCCTCTTTTCAACTCTCCGAGAAAATGTGAGTTTTGTGACCGAGTGGGTGGGATGGGAGAGCCAATTGTAGAAAGCATCAGTCCCAGGAGAAAAAAGAAAAAAGAGAGGGAAGGAGGGAGCGAAGTGGAGAAAGAAAGTAAGAGAAAGAAAGTGAGGAAGAAAGGAAGGAAGAGAAGGAAAGAGAGGGAGGGAGGGAATGAGGGAGAAAGAAAAAGGAGGGAGGGAGAAAGGGATGCAAAAAGGAAGGGAGAGAGGAAAAAAGGAAGGAAAAAAGAAAGAAAGGGAAGGAAGGAAGGAAGGAAAGGGTGAGAGAGAGGGAGAAAGAACAGAAGAGAAAGAGAAGAAAGGAAGGAAGGAAGGAAGAAAAAGAGAGAGAGAGAGGGAAAGAATGAGGGAGGAAGAAAGAAAGAAAATAAAAGAAAGGAAGGAAGGAGGGAGGGAGGGAGGGAAGGAAAGAAGGAGGGTAGATGGAAGGCTGGGAGGGAGGGAGGGAGGGAGGGAGAGAGAGAGAGAGAGAAAGAAAGAAAGAAAGAAAGAAAGAAAGAAAGAAAGAAAGAAAGAAAGAAAGAAAGAAAGAAAGAAAGAAAGAAAGAAAGAGGGAGGGAGGGAGGGAGGGAAGGAAGAATGAGGGTGGATGGAAGGGTGGGAGGGAAGGAGAGAGAAAGAAAGATGAAAGAAGGAAGGAAGGAAAGGCATAGAAAGGGGGAGGGAGCAAGAACGGAAGAGGAAGAGAAAGGGAGGGAGGGAGGGAGGGAGGGAGGGAGGGAGAGAGAGAGAGAGAGAGAGAGAGAGAAAGAAAGAAAGAAAGAAAGAAAGAAAGAAAGAAAGAAAGAAAGAAAGAAAGAAAGAAAGAGGGAGGGAGCAAGAACGGAAGAGAAAGAGAAAGAGAGAGAGAGAAAAGGAATGAGAGAGGGAGGGAGGAAGAAAGAAAGAAAGGAAAGAAGGAGGGTGGAGGGAGGGAGGAGGGAGAAAGAAAGAAAGAAAGAAGGAAGGAAAGGCATAGAAAGAGGGAGGGAGCAAGAATGGAAGAGGAAGAGAAAGAAAGAGAGGGAGGGAGGGAGAGAAAGAAAGAAAGAAAGAAAGAAAGAAAGAAAGAAAGAAAGAAAGAAAGAAAGAAAGAAAGAAAGAAAGAAAGAAAGAGAAAGAAAGAAAGAAAGAAAGAGGATGGTCCTTTGACCTCACTCTGCCTACATTTTTCCATCGAATTTCTAAGCAGTGTTTCCCCATCTTGGCAACCATGAGATCGGTGGATTTTAACGCCCAGCATTCCCCGGCCATCAGGCTGGGTACCGAATTCTGGGAATGGAGCTCCAGACGTATTAAAGGAGCCAAGGTTGAAATCCCCCCAAACCAGGCAG
Source organism: Hydrophis major (assembly GCA_033807585.1). Taxonomy (NCBI): domain Eukaryota; kingdom Metazoa; phylum Chordata; class Lepidosauria; order Squamata; family Elapidae; genus Hydrophis; species Hydrophis major. Next base: position 431,254,972 of record CM066328.1, read on the forward strand.
ATCAAGGTCAGGGAACACAACCCAGGATGGTTCTCGGAGGGCAAGAGCCTTTGTCCTCCGCCATTGGGAGACGGCCATTTCATGATCCCGGCTTAAAGCCCATGATCCGATTAACTCCTTTCCTGTCCCCAACAGGCATCAGACTCCTTTCCTTTGGGGCATTCGCAGCTTTCCAAGGGCAGGATGAAACAGCCACAGCCGGTGGAACTCCCCGCCACCAGACGCAAGAGCCAAACAAATCTTTTGGTTTTTTTAATTGCTCAAAATGACGCTATATAGAGCCCTGCACACCAGAATAACTAGACACAAGGACAGTTTTTTTCTCAAATGCCATCCCTCTGCTAAACAACTCATTCCCTCAACACTGTCCAACTATTTACTAAGACTGCATTACTGTTATTCTTCTCATCCTTCCTATTACCTATCTCTTCCCACTTATGAGTATAACCGTGTTGCTTGTATCTTTACAATTTATGGTGTTTTATTTGTTTCCTGGTATGATTTGATTGCTTATTAGTAACCTACGACTATCACTAAGTGTTGTATCTTATGATTCATGATGAACGTATTTTATTTTCTCTTTATGTACACTGAGAGCATTTGCACCAACAACAAATTCCTTGTGTGTCCAATCACACTTGGCCAATAAAGAATTCTATTCTATTCTATTCTATTCTATTCTATTCTATTCTATTCTATTCTATTCTATTCTATTCTATTCTTTATTCTATTCTATTCTTCATTCCTATATTCTCTTCTCTTTTCTATTCTTCATTTCAGTATCTATTCTACTCTATTCTATTCTATTCTATTCTATTCTATTCTATTCTATTCTATTCTATTCTATTCTATGCTTTATTCTATTCTAGTCTTCATTCCTATATCTATTCTCTTCTCTTCTTTTCTATTCTTCATTTCAGTATCTATTCTATTCTATTCTATTCCATATTCTATTCTATTCTATTCTTCATTCCAGTATCTATTCCATTCTTTATTCTCTTCACTATTCCATTCCACTCCACTCCACTCTACTCTATTCACACCCCCAAATATTTTTTTTCTCCTCCCAAAGTTGGGAAAACACAGAAATTTTCTACGAAACTGTTAATACACAAAAACGTTAGGCAATGGTAAACAACTGGAATTGTCCTCTAGAATTTTTTTCAATTATGATTCTTAAGGCTGCAGTGGTTGAAAAAGTGAATCTGATTCCCCCATTGATTTTAATATTGTCAAAAGGTCCCAAAACATGATCACATGATCCCGGGATACCACAAATGTCCTAAGTACATGCCAGTTTCCAAGCCTCCAAATTTTGATCTCGTGATCCTGGGGATGCTAATAAGGAACTATATCCCACTTCATTGCAATTTCCTCCCAAACAGTTGATTCTGGACCGGATTTTTTCCCCAGCCTGTAATCCTTTGGGATTACATTGGAAAAAGATATTTATTCAAGCATCTCTTATGTTTTTTGCTGAAGGGTTTGGAAGCCAAGAAAGAAGGAAAGGAGCAATTTATGTATTTAAAGTTGTTTCAAATTTAATCATTTAACACTTCTTTCAAATTGAATCATTTTAATCTATTTAAGTTTTAATGACATGTATTGAAAGCATAATTATTTACATTTATTTAAAATGCTATTGTTTAAATTGAGTTACAACTCCATCATTTTTAAAAAAAATAATTATTTAAATATGTTTAAAATGTAACCATCTAAATTTATTTTAAACCTTAATCATTTAAATGCATTTAAATCTTAATTGTTTAAATGCATTCAAAATGTAATTATTTAAATCTATTTAAAATGTAATCCTCTAAATTTATTTTAAATCTTAATCATTTAAATGCATTTAAAACTTAGTTGTTTAAAAATGCATCCAGAATGTGATTATTTAAATGAATTCAAAGTACAATCATTTAAATCTATTTAATTACATTTATTTAAAACGTCACTCCTTACATTTCTTTTAAAAATAATTGTTTCGGCGCCTTCCAAATGCAATTATTTAAGTGCATTCCCAATGTGGCTATTTCAATCAATCCCAAATGTAATTAGTTACATTTACTTAAAAATGTAGCTGTTCACACATTTATTTAAAATCCGATGGTTGCTATTTGTTTAAAGTGTAGCTGTTTCCGTTCAATGGTTCAGTGGTTTCCATGTACTTAAAATGTCACTGTTCGCGTTTTTCACAACTTAATTATTGACATTTATTTCAATGTATTGATTTAAATCCATTTAAAATTTTGTTTTGGATTTATTTTTGTAAAAAAATTAAAATTTTGTGCCGCCAGGCCAAAAAAAAAACAACTCGTTTGCAACTCCACAGTTTTGTTCCTTTTGCAAAAGTGTGTGATTGTACAATACTTCGCTGGCAGTTAAATGCCCACTTGTTCCTGTTTTTTTTTTCTGCTGCTGTGAGGACAGAAAGACAACCCCCTGCCCAGGTTTCAGACTACAACCTCCATCCTACCCAGCCGGCTGGGGCTGATGGGACTGCTAGTCCCAGCTGCCTCAAAAGCAACATCCGATTTGCAAAGATTGCCACGAATGGTCTCCAAACTGATTGCATTTGCTCCAAAAATGGTTCCTTCTTTGGGGGGGGGGGGAAATTGTGCCCCTCAGATGAAAAAAACCTCCCTCCGTCCCATGGACATAAAAAAGGGGAGGGGGCTTCTCAGAAAGGAAGAGGAACGGAGACCACCACCCATTCCGACAAACTCCATGCAAAGGAACATCTGGCCAAAGATGTTGAAAAGAAAAAAACCAGCTACTGTTATTTGGGCCCTCTGGAATTGTTTGACGTCGTCCCATGAAGAAGGGAAGAGAAGAGAATTTAAACAGAATGGAAGGGAATGGAAGAGATGAGAAGAGAAGAGAAGAGAAGAGAAGAGAAGAGAAGAGAAGAGAAGAGAAGAGAAGAGAAGAGAAGAGGAAAGAAAAATAATTTAAATAGAACGGAATAGAATAGAATAAATAGAATAGAACAGAATGGAATAGAATGATATAGGAATAGAATTTAAATAGAATGGGATGGGATTGGATGGGACGGGATGGAGAATAGAATAGAATAGAATGTTGCAATGGAAAATAGAATAGAACAGAAGAGAATATAATTTGAAAATGGACTAGAAAATGAAAATAGAGTAGAATATAATTTTAATATAGAATAAAATAGAAGAGAAAATGAAAATAGAGTAGAATAGAATAGAAGAGTTGGAAGGGACCTTGGAGGTCTTCTAGTCCAACCCCCGGCTTAGACAGGGAACCCTACACCACTTCAGACAAAGGGTGATCCAATCACTTCTTTAAAAACTTCCAGGGGTACAGCATTTACAACTTCCAGAGGGCAGGTTGACTGGTTATCCGAGTTCGGAAATTCCAGTGGCGGTGAATTACACAGCTCCCAAGAGTCCTTGCCTGCGCTCCTGATTGAGGGGTTCCCTTCCCTGCCTCCCCTCGTTTGCTCTGAAACTTGCAATGCTTCTCTGAGTGGCCTCCTTTCTCTCAGCCTCAGTTTTCTCATCTGGCAAATGGGCGTAAGGAGGTCCGGGGGGGGGGAGACTGAATTGGGGAGGGAGGCCCCCTTCCTGCCACCTGCACTGAACAACACAAACATCAACACCCTCTTTTGTTCAAATCCTGGGGCTGTGTGTGTGTGTGTGTGTGCAGCTAATAATAGACGTCAATTAATTGGTGGTTGAGACGCCTGCCAGTTTCTGTTTACGACATCACGGGTAGTCCTCGGCTTTATGACCACAAATTGAGCCCCAACATTTCTCGTGGCTAAGCAAGACAACCGTTGAGGGGAGCTTTGCTCCATTTTTTAACGAGCCTTCTTTGCCGCCGTTAAAGCGAATCACTCTTCGGTCAGTCCCACGGTCGTTAAAGGAACCTGGGCTTTCCCCACTGACTTTGACACGGACCAGACCGTTGTAAAGGCAAGTCAGTTGCCAAAGCGTCCGAATTTGGAGCACGCGACGTTGATGCTGAAAAACGGCCGTAAGGGCTGAAAAACGGTCGCAAGCCCCTCCTTTCCCAATGTCGTCGTACCTTCGAATCGTCATCCACAGATGGTCGTAAATCGAGAGTCTAAGCCAGGGAATTATGGGGGTCCAGGATGGAGAAGGAGGCTGCGACACAGATGGTGCCCCCCCTCCCACAAAGATTGTCAGGGCTCCATCCTTATTCCAGTCCCCAAATGGAATCCTACCCATAGAATGGAAAGAGACCCCTTGAGGTCATCCAGCCCTACCCCCGTCGGCCCAAAGCATCCCCAAAGGACTTGGTGGTCCAGCTTTTCTTCTTTTAGCCGATGCTGGAGGACGGCTCGGCAGCGTGATCACAAATGCACACAAACACACACATCCTCCATTCCACTCCACTGTCTTTAGGGAATAACAGCTAACAGAACCCACCAAGGTTGGAAGGGAACCCCTGAGGTCCTCTAGACCCCAACCCTCCTGGCTCAAGCAGGAGCCAACCCAACCGTCAGATTGGAAGGGGACCCCTGAGGTCCTCTAGACCCCAACCTTCCTGGCTCAAGCAGGAGCCAACCCAACCGTCAGATTGGAAGGGGACCCCCGAGGTCCTCTAGACCCCAACCTTCCTGGCTCAAGTAGGAGCCAATACAACCGTCAGATTGGAAGGGCACCCCCGAGGTCTTCTAGTCCGAACCCTCCTGGCTCAAGCAGGAACCAACAGAACCGCCGGGGTTGGAAGGGCCCCTCCGAGATCTTCTAGTCCCAAGCAGGAAAGCCTCCAGCAAGCACCAGGGGAGACGCGTCGCTCAAGCCAGCGAGCCCGACCACCCAGACCTCTAAACCCTTACCTAAGCGGGATCTTGATGGCCAGGTAGCGATCCACGGCCACGGCCAGCAGGCTGAAGATGGAGCTCTGGGTCAGCACCAGCACGAAGCAGGCCAGGAAGAGGCAGCAGTGGAAGTCGGTGGTCAAGCCCACGCTGATGATCACGGCGAAGGGGATCGCCAGCAGCCCCACGGCCACGTCGGCCACGGCCAGCGAGACCAGGAAGTAGTTGGTGGCCGTCTTGAGCCGGCTGTTCAGCGCCACCGCCCAGCAGACCAGCACGTTGCCCGCGATGGCCAGCACCGCCATCAGCAGCTCCACCGCGATGTACAGCCCGTTCATCGGGTGGGCGGGCGGGCGACCAGCCGGGACCGCCTGCCGCCCGCCGGAGGAGGAGGAGGAGGAGGAGGAGGAGGAGGAGGAGGGTCCCCGACCTGGTCTCAGCGACGGAAGGCTGAGCATCCCCGCCGGGGGAACCCAGAGGCCATGTAGCCGCACCCCCCGTCGGGGCGCGGAAGCGGCAGCCGGGGGCAGGTACGGACCTCCTCCCCACCGGCCGGCTGCAACCACCGCAGCCCCTTCCCCGCTAGTGGGCTTCGGAGCCCCCAGCCGGCCAGGTTGCGCGCTTTCCCCACCCCCGGATCGGACGAGCAACAAAACTCCCCCCTAGCACCTCCCCGGCGAGGCGCTCGCTCGCCTTTGGCGAAGGCAGGCGCTGCTGCGCGGCTATAAGGCACATGGAGAGGGGGCGGAGCAGAGGCGGCCCGTGATTGGCTGAGGCCGCTCTCCCGTAAATCCCCGAGTCGGAGGGCGCTGCAATTCGAGCGCCCGGCCCGGAGCTGCTTGCGGAGGAGGAGGAGGAGGAGGAGGAAAGCGGGCAGTGGCCGGACGAGATTCCCGAGCAGCTCATCCATGGCCGGGCGGGGGAGCCGAGTTTCTGGCTGGGCCGGCCTACCTCGCGGGGTTGTTGGAGCAGAGACGCCAAAAATTCTCTGCAGAGTGTTTTTTTTTGTTTTCTCTGTCAGGAGCCCCGCGGATGGAAGCGCCTGGCCGGGACAAAGCAGCGGGGAGAGGTGCTTCTTCTTCCAAGGCGCTTCGTGCTTTCCCTTGCAAAAAAAGAAGGCGGGGCGTCCGGGCCGGACAGAATTCATAATAGTAATTAAATGGCTTGCAGAAGGAGCGGCACTTTGGCACGCTTTGTTCGTGCTCTGAAGGAGCGGCATTTTGTCCATGCTCAGAAGGAATTGCACTCTGCCCATGCTCAGAAGGAATTGCGCTTTGCTCATGCTCAGAAGGAGCGGCACTTTGTCCATGCTCAGAAGGAATTGCGCTTTGCTCATGCTCTTAAAGAGTTGCACTCCGCCCATGCTCAGAAGGAATTGCACTCTGCCTCTGCTCAGAAGGAATTGCGCTTTGTCCATGCTCAGAAGAAATTGCACTCTGCCCATGCTCAGAAGGAGGAGCACTCTGGCTAAGCTCAGAAGGATTTGCGCTTTGCTTATGCTCCAACCTCCCCGAGGTTCAGCCCGGGCGTCGCCGGCTGCACTACGAAACCACCCTGCCCATCTTCCCCTGCGGGCGGGACGGGGATGGGAGTGTCAGCGAATCCCTCTATGTCTTCCAAGACACGTGATCCAACCGAGTGACCGGAGGGGACGCGACAGGGACAGCCAAACCAGCCGCCCCGGCTTTAATCCGGATCTGCGGGCTAAGCTTCCCCCGCCCGGCTCCACGCCTCGCGCAAAAGCCATCAAAAGCAGCTCGTGAAACTCTGCTTAGCTTTGCACGCCCAGAAATCCCTTCACACGACCTGCAAGGCGCAATTCCGACCAGCTTGGGCTTTGCAAAGCGTTAACAACGCACCTCCTCTCCTCCTTTTTTATGGTCTGGTGAAACCCTGGAAGTTGACTCTGTTTAACCAGGAAATTACTCTGGGGTTAATCAAGATGATTAAACTGGCAGCCAAATGCTTCTTCTGTCTGGCTCAAGAAAGAAACCTTATTCAGCTTTGCTCGGGTATTTTCGCAGGACATTGTAGTTGTGCAAAGTTGTGGCAACGGCAGAATCTCATCTGCCATCATCAGGCTTCTGCGTAAACACTGCTACAACTTTAAAAGCACAACTACAATGAGGCAGGGAAATACCCGAACAAAGCTGAATGCCAGACATGTAAGTACCCGCGAAAACTTAAGAAAACAAGTATTTTCCCACGTCATAATAGTGGTGCTTTTAAAGTTGTAGCAACGTTTCAGCAGAATCTCATCTGCCATCATCAAGCTTCTGTATGGTGTTTGTGAGTCAAACTTTTACAGTGGTTTCAGATTTAAATTTGGGGCAGCCTATTGCTAAGCCAAGTTGCCTTTGGACTGCAAGGAAGTGTTGCAAAGTCCTCCCTTACATTCCATTCCAGGTCTCCACCCAATTCCCCAGAATTGTCTGGTGTTTTTAGCTCCTTTGAAGTTGCCGCTCCCGTATCTTCTTGTTTCCTGTGATTGCCACAGGATTGCTATATTTATCATCTGGGATCCGCAGCCGGGAGGCTTTGGGGCTACAGATAAAACAGTGGCATTTGGTCTCTGAAACAGAACAAGAAACCGAGATGGAAAACATTTCTAAAATTCAAAACAACAGATGATAGGGGGGGGGTAGGTAGGTAGGTAGATGATGGAGAGACGTAGGTAGGTAGGTAAGATATAGATATATAGATATAGATATATAGATGGATCTTTGGTTATTCGGGCTTTCTCCCGCGTAAGATTGGAAGTATCTAGGCAACGTTTTGATGAAGTCTCATTCATCATCTTCAGGCTTGTGTCTTCAGCTCTGCGCTTCTCAGAGTGATGTGAGCTTGCAGCTGCTTCTTCCTTTTAACTGCTAATGGGGGTGTGACTTAATTGGGTGGGGGCTTGGCTGTGTTCTGATTGGGTGGGGGTGTGTTCTCATTGGTTGGGGGTTTGGCTGTGTTCTGATTGTTTGGGGGGGTTGGCTGTGTTCTGATTGGCTGGAGGCGTGTTCTGTTCGGGTGGGGGCTTGGTTGTGCTCAGGCTGGTCTTAGTTGCTGGGGGATTTGAGCTGGTGAGCTGTGATCTTGCTGTTTGGCTTCACATACAAATACCACATTCAAATACCCGCGAGAACCTCAGAAAACAAAGATATATAGATATATATATATGGCATTCAGCTTTGTTCGGGTATTTTCCCACGTCATAGTAGTAGTGCTTTTAAAGTTGTAGCAACGTTTCAGCAGAATCTCATCTGCCATCATCAGGCTTCTGTATAGTGTTCGTCTGTGAGTTAGACTTTTACAGTGGTTTCAGATTTAAATTTGTTTTTTTATGTCTTATTTTGTCAATTGCTTACAAGATAATAGGTATAAGTAAAAATATAGTCAGAGACGAAAGACAACCACTGTCCAGAAACCACACCACGGCTGCATCACCAGCTGCCACACACCCTGACCCCCAAACCAAGCAAATGGACACATGCCTGAACACATATCCAGGCCTCAAACTCGGAGCCAAACCAAAACCCGGAATGTCACATCACAGCCAACCGCTCAGGATATCACATCACAGAACTCAGGAGATTACACCACAAAACTTCAGGATGTTGCAACACAGCCAAGGACCCAGGAGATTACTGTTAAGTTCTGCGCATGGACGCAAGGAACGGAGACGAGACGGTGAACAATGAACTTCAACTCTTTATTATACATTCTAAACAGAGCAAAACCCTAGAGCAACAGCAGCCCTTTTATAGGCAAACTGCTGATCTAGTAACCAATAAGAAACGTTGAGTATTAACTCCCTTAACCAATGAGAGTGGCTCGTTAACAGCCAATCAGATTCTCCTGAATGGACCAATCCGATATCGCTATTATCGGCCAATCAGAAGTGCAGGGCTAGAACCCTGCTATTTTCTAAAGCTTTTGATAAACTTTATTTAAGTGTTTTATTAGTTCATAACAATTACGGCACAAGATCCAGGAGGTCACAACAATAGAACTCAGAAGGTCATCACACAGCCCATTACCCAGGTCATCACAACACAGGAGGCTGATAGACACACAGCCAATACCTTAGCCACGCATGATTGGAAGTATCTAGGCAACGTTTCGATGAAATCTCATTCTTCATCTTCAGGCTTGGTCTTCAGCTCTGCACTTCTCAGAGTCTGAGAAGCACAGAGCTGAAGACCAAGCCTGAAGATGATGAATGAGACTTCATCGAAACGTTGCCTAGATACTTCCAATCTTACGCAGGAGAAAACCCGAATAACCAAAGATCCACATACAAATACCCGCAAGAACCTCAGAATACATATATATCTACTATGACGTGGGAAAATACCCGAACAAAGCTGAATGCCAGACATGTAAGTACCCGCGAAAACTTAAGAAAACATATATATATATATATTTGGGAGGGAGGGGGACGGAGGGAGGACAGGTAGGTTGGTTGGTAGGTAAAGGTAGACTATAGGAAGGTAGATGAACGGATGGATGGATGGAGGTAACCATAAATCCCATAAGGCACAGCCACAAAGCATTTGTGCTTCAAAGTGGGAGCTATTTGCCCACCCAAAGAACAAACCTATGCAAAATATTAGTTGTGTCAGAAAAGGAATCGGTTGTGCAAACTCGATCCAGGGTGTGAGGTGCACAATCGGCTGTGACTTTTTTTTTTTTCCTCACTCTTGGCACAAGGTAGTGAGTGTGAGACGGTTCCTATTGGTCTTTTTTTTTAAGCCAAAGGTTCGGTTCAAATTAGCTGGTGCCGGGATCACAAAGATGAGATCAATAGCAGGAACTGTGAGAGAGATCTTGGAGTCTTAGTGGACAACCAGCTAAATAGGAGCCAATGTTGTGCAGCAGCAGCCAAAAAAGCCAATGCAATCCTAAGTTGTATTAACAGAGGGATACAATCGAGATCAAGGGAGGTACTAATACCACTCTATAAAGCCTTAGTAAGGCCACACCTAGAGTACTGCATCCAGTTTTGGTCACCACACTATAAAAAAGAGGTTGAGACTCTGGAAAGAGTGCAGAGAAGAGAAACCAGGTTGATGAGGAGACTGGAGGCTAAAACATATGATGAACGGTTGCAGGAACTGGGCCTGGCTAGTCTAGGGAAGAGAAGGACCAGGGGAGACAGGAGAGCAGCCTTCCAATATCTGAGGGGCTGCCACAGAGAGAGGAAGGGGATCAAGCTATTCTCCAAGGCAACTGAAAGCCAGACAAGGAATAACGGATGGAAACTGAACAAGGAGGGATTCAACCTGGAAATAAGGAGAAACTTTCTGACAGGGAGAACCATCCACCGTGGAACAGAAGTTGCCTTCAGAAGTTGTGGGAGCTTCATCCCTAGAAGCTTTCAAGAAGAGACTGGACTGACCTCAGTCAGAAATAGTGTAGGGTCTTCTGCTTGGGCAGGGGGTTGGACTAGATGACCTCCAAGGTTCCTTTCCAGCTCTGTTGATCTGTAAATCTTTAAACGAGGACCGAGATTAGCCTAATAAGATGACAGTGTCATTAACCTTCAGCCCTCGGGGACAGCCAGCTTCGAAGTTAATCGGAAAGGAGCTTCCTGATTCTACAGGATTCTAATCCACTTTATGGAGTGGATTTTCCCATCACGCCTCCTTTGCCCAGGAAAGAAATTATGAAGTGTTTCTATCAATAAAAGTGTGAAGTTGTTTGCAAAATCCTGCAAGGAAACAAATGATTGCACGGGTAGAAACGTTGCTGTTGATTTAAGTGTAAATAGTACTCCCAAGGGTGTAAATCCTTGTCTTACAACTGCAATGGAGGCCAACTTTGATGTCGTTAAGCGAGGCGGTTAAGCAAATCTTGCCCTGTTTTATGACCATACTTGGCACCATTGTTAAGGGAATCAGTCGTTAAGTTAGTGATCCGGTCGTTAAGTGAATCCATTCTCCATTGCCTAAGCTTGTCACAAAAGGGGATTGCGTAACACCGGGACAGCTGCAACTGTCGTAAATACGAGACAGTTGCCAAGCGTCTGAATTTTGATCATGGGACCCAAGCAATAATTGTTAAATGTGAAAAACAGTCATAGGTCACTATTTTCAGTGCTGTAAAACTTAGAACAGTGCCGAACGGAATAAATTGGGGACTACCTTTAATTCAACTTTAAAATCCGTCTCAGAGGGTAAAACGATCCTTTGTTGTAACGATAGTCGCTAAATGAAATACTTGTAAAACTCAGCAGGGCTGCTTGCAAAAGAATTTCAAGCTGCAGTATACTGGGGAAAAATACTGGGGAAAAAATGAAATACTGGGGAAAAAATGAAATCATACCTCCAGACACAGAAATAATAAGAAAAATTATGGCATGGGCGGAATTAGATAGGTTAACTTCAGAAATAAAAGACAAAGGAGAGTTTAAATATGGAATAAACATGGAATAAATTTTATCAATGGTTGTATAGCAAAAGATAAGGTGGAAATATTAGTAGTTACGATTACATTAATTAGTAATTAATATATTAAATGAGATTACAAATGATGAAATAAAATATGTATATGTATAACAAAAAAAAATTTCTGATTGCTTTTTCTACAGATGGATAGCTTGAGGTTGGGCCATAGCAGCGTTTCTTAAACTGGCATCTTTAAGAGATGAAGATTTAGCAAAAGGACAGAACTGGAAGGGACCTTGGAGGTCTTCTAGTCCAGCCCCCCCCCCCCCCCGCCGCCCAAGCAGGAGACCCTAGACCATTCCAGACAAAAGACTGTACAGTCTCTTCTTGAAAACCTGCAGTGTTCAAGCACTCACAACTTCTGGTGGTAAGCAGTTCCACTGGTTAATTGTCCTCACGCTCCGGAATTTTTTTTTTTTAGTTCTTGGCTGTTTCTCTCCTGGATGAGTTTATCAGAATTACAGAATCACAGAGTTGGAAGGAAGGTTCTCACAACACAATTGTTGCAGGTCAGCAAAGATTTTGAGAAAACTGATTACAGGAGCTGGCTGGGGGATTCTGGGAGTGGAAGCCCTCCCCTCTTAAACTTGCAGACTGGGGGATTCTGGGAATGGAAGCCCACCCCTCTTAAAGCAGGCTGGATGGGGGATTCTGGGAGTGGAATTCCGCCTATCTTAAAGCAGGCTAGCTGGGGGATTCTGGGAGTGGAAGCCCTCCCCTCTTAAACTTGCAGACTGGGGGATTCTGGGAGTGGAAGCCCACCCCTCTTAAAGCAGGCTGGCTGGGGGATTCTGGGAGTGGAAGCCCTCCCCTCTTGAAGGATACTGGCTGGGGGATTCTGGGAGTGGAAGCCTTCCCCTCTTAAAGCAGGCTGGCTGGGGGATTCTGGGAGTGGAAGCCCACCCCTCTTAAAGCAGGCTAGCTGGGGGATTCTGGGAGTGGAAGCCCATCCCTCTTAAAGCAGGCTAGCTGGGGGATTCTGGGAGTGGAAGTCCTCCCCCTTTAAAGGGCCGATCTCGAAAAACCCTGATCCAGATTATTTCCCATCTTGGATTTGATTGGATCTGGATTTGTGCAGAAATGACCTGGGAAGCCATTGCTACATGATCCGTACGGGAACCTCTCATAAGAGATCCGGCTGGGTCACCTCCGGATGATCCTGGCTGTCTGAAAAGCTCTTAATTCCGTTGGCAAAGGGTCCTTTTTGCACTTCCCAGCAAAACTGCTGGGAATTTATGCCTCCAATTTTTATCTTACCGCAATCCTGCCAATCTTGGCAGGTGGCATTGGATCATTTGCTAGAAAAAAAATCTGCCTTAATCACCCAAATGCAAACAGTCAATATTTGAAAATGTCTCATGTCCAAAACGGGATTCTAAGCGAAAGCAACCAAAATGGAGAGGAATAAATTGATAAATGGCAGCATTCAAAACACAGAAAGGAAGGCGTGCTTTTGAAATGTTTTTGAATATTTTTCTAACACCAAACCTTGTTTTGCAGGCATTCAACTGTTACCCCACACTGGGAAAGGTTTGCTTGGCTGTTTGGGAAATGTGCATTGTTGGTTAATACAGGCAATCCTCAATTTATGACAGCAATGGATAGGCTCTTTCTGGAGATTGGATGAATTTCGGAATTGAATGTGGTTATTTGATGCCCTGAAGTTGTATTGTACATCCAGAAGTTGTGGGTGCTTCATCACTGGAGTTTTTAAAGAAGAGATTGGACAATCATTTGTCTGAAATGGTCTAGGATCTCCTGCTGAAGCAGGGGGTTGGACTAGAAGACCTCCAAGGTCCCTTTCCAAGATAATTCTGTATCGCCATTGACAGTGAGAACCATTAATCAATGGAATGGCTTGTGTCCAGAGGTTGTGGCCACTCCATCACTGGAGGCTTTTAAGAAGAATTGGAAAGCCATCGGTCTGAAATGGGTCTAGGCCGGGTCTCCTGCTCGAGCAGAGGGTTGGACTAGGTGACCTCTAAGGTCCCTTCCAACTCTGTTATTCTGTATCCAGAGGTGACACAGATTCACTTTCCCTGATTGCAATGAGTTATAGGCTTTCTTCAGGTTTTGCGTGTGTGTGTTTTGTGTGATTCTTCTTCTTCTTCTTCTTCTTCTTCTTCTTCTTCTTCTTCTTCTTCTTCTTCTTCTTCTTCTTCTTCTTCTTCTTCTTCTTCTTCTTCTTCTTCTTCTTCCCCTCCTCCTCCTCCTCTTCTTCTTCCCTTTCTCTTCTTCTCTTTCTCCTCTTCCCTTCTTTCTTCTCCTCCTCCTCCTCCTTCTCCTTCTCCTCCTTTTTACCTCCTCCTCCTTCTTTTTCCTCTTTTTCTCCTCCTCTTCTTCTCTTTCCTTCTTTTCTCCTCCTCCTCCTCCTCCTCCTCCTTTGCATTTCCCAATCTAGCCTCCTCTGGGGATTTACTGGTGGTATGCCATCCAAGGGCTGAATAGGCCCAAGTCTTGCACAGCATTCTTGAAATTGGCTAGATACTTTGTGCAGCTGAACCGAGAGCAGGATGTAAACGTCCCTAGAGAGAGACTAGCACTTCAAACCTGCTTATTTTGGATCCGAGAAGGATGCAATTTATCACTAAATATGCATATTTTCAATGCGATTAACACAGCTCCAACTATGGCGGATGATTTCTGGAAGTTCCTTCCAGATGCCGCTCCTTTCTTTTATTTCCGATAAAAACACCTTGGGCTGAATGTAACACAATCAATCACATTTTATTACAAAGAAGTTGCAAAGTCCAAATTCTTTATTAGCTGCTGCAGGGGGGATGGGGTGTTGGTTATAAATGAAGTGTTGGCCAAGTGACTGGCTTGTCAATTGTGTATTTAAACAAACAAATTTATGGCCGAGTTTTCCTCAATGGATTCGTCACCCCTTGTGTAATTTGCTCTGAAGTTCAGCCTTGAAGGCTGCCACTTCCTTCAGCCTCCTTTGCCACCCTTGGCAACTTGAAGGTGGGTGGGCTTCCACTCCCAGAATCCCCCAGTCAGCCTGTTTTAAGAGGGGAGGACTTCCAGAATCCCCCAGCCAGCCTGCTTTGAGAAGGGTGGGTTTCCACTCCCAGAATCCCCCAGCCAGCCTGCTTTAGGAGGGGAGAGCTTCCACTCCCAGAATCCCCCATCCAGTCCACTTTAAGAGGAGTGGGTTTCCATTCCCAGAATCCCCCAACCAGCCTGCTTTAAGAGGGGAGGGCTTCCACTCCCAGAATCCCCCAGCCAGCCTGCTTTAAGAGGGGAGGGCTTCCACTCCCAGAATCCCCCATCCAGTCCACTTTAAGAGGAGTGGGTTTCCATTCCCAGAATCCCCCAACCAGCCTGCTTTAAGAGGGGAGGGCTTCCACTCCCAGAATCCCCCAGCCAGCCTGCTTTAAGAGGGGAGGGCTTCCACTCCCAGAATCCCCCATCCAGTCCACTTTAAGAGGGGTGGGCTTCCATCCCCAGAATCCCCCATCCAGCCCACTTTAAGAGGAGTGGGTTTCCATTCCCAGAATCCCCCAACCAGCCTGCTATAAGAGAGGTGGGCTTCCACTCCCAGAATCCCCCATCCAGCCCACTTTAAGAGGGGTGGGTTTCCATTCCCAGAATCCCCCAGCCAGCCCACTTTAAGAGGGGTGGGTTTCCATTCCCAAAATCCCCCAACCAGCCCACTTTAAGAGGAGTGGGTTTCCATTCCCAGAATCCCCCAGCCAGCCCACTTTAAGAGGAGTGTGCTTCCACTCCCAAAATCCCCCAGCCAGCATGCTTTAGGAGGGGTGGAATTCCACCTGTCTAAGCCTTCCAGAGTGTTTATTCTATTAAACGTAGCTCCTTCTAAGTTCATGGACGCCCCCCCCAAAGCGGTTTTCTTGACGGAAGTTGTCCTTCCATTGCTTTGAAACTTCTATGATCTCCTGGTGGTCTCCCATCCAAATCCTGTTATGCAGCGTGGAAATAGATGGCACTTTGAAAAGCTTGTGGCTATAACTGAAACCTCTCTATAGGTTTCAGGATGACTGTATGAATGGGCCTTGAAGTTTTTTCCTTTGTTGGGTAGGGTTATTTTTAAACTTCTCAGTCAAATTTAAAGCCAGGGGGTCTCCTCGTGGTCTCCTGCCCACAGACTAACAGTTGGCCAAAGTTTCCCTGGAACTTTGAGGTTAACCAAGGTCCAAATCCCCTCCAGGGAAGAGGCGTGTCATCCAATCTCAAGAACAGGAGACCAGATCCCTTTTTGCTGATTCCTTCCCCATTTGACTCTGCCACCAAACCACAGAACATCTTCTGTTCTGTTTTAAATTTAAAAATCTAAAAAAAAAAAAACATTTTTAATTAGATAATTTTTTTAAAAAATTGTAATTTTAAAAAACATCTGTAATTCAAAAAATTTCAATTAAAAATGGTACTTTTGTACAAAAATAATTTTTATTTTTTTAAAATTAAGTTCTTAAAATTTACTTCTTCCAAAATAAACCTCTTCAAAATCATTTTACTAGTTTTTGTTTAAACATAATTTTAATTCTTTAAAAATAAAGCATATTTTAATTTAAAAATATTTTATAAAGTATTTTAAGTTACATAATTGTTTTTTTAAAAAATGGAAATTTTTAAAAGCAGTTAAATGTAATTTAAAAAAAAAATTAATTAAAAAAATAATTGTACTCTTGTACAAAAAGTTTAATTTAAAAAAATAAATAAATTCTTGAAGAATGTGTCTTAAAAATACTTTTCTTAAAAATAATTTCAACTAGTTTTTCATTTAAAAATAATTTTGATTAAAAAACGTAATTGTAATTTAAAGAAAATGGTTTATAATTAAAAAAAACTTTAAAAAAACTTATGGAGGTGTCTTTTAGCTCCCTAAAGGCCTTTGAATCCCCTCAAAGGAAAATAAAATAATAAATTCCCCGACACGTGTCCATCAAGCCCTTCCTAGCAGGAGGAAGGACAGCAAATTCACACAATCACACAACACGCAGCCAGTTTTGGAAAAAAAAAATTTTTTTTTATTAGAAATATTAGGCAGACCTTCCGCTAACGGCTTCAATAACGTAAGTCTGTTGTTTCTGTGTGTGTTTGTGTGTTTTAAATAAAACTTGGTGGCAAGCACATCCAGACTTGGCCAAATTTGCCACAAAGCATCCATACATTCTGATGTGCTCTCTGTTTGAAGCTTGCTGTCCTCATCCTTTCGCCGGATGGAGATGCAATGCAACTTCTCGGTGGTTTTGCAAATTTGAGGGCAAACGTCGAGCCCGTGTCAAGAAAAACAGCCTGGTTGAGGAAGGTGAGGGTAGGGAGAAGAGAGAGAAAAAACACATCTGGCAAATTTGGCACATGTGCAAAAGTGTTTTGTTTTTTAAAGGAGGACAGAGAAAAGAAAACTCAGAAACCAGGAGTGAAAAAAAATATTACAGTAAAGATAAACTGTGGGTCGTAGAAATGGATGGCCCTGCAAAAAATCCATTAATATGTTATGTTATCTCAAACTTGTTGACTTAAAGAGGTGTGGACTTCAACTCCCAGAATTCCCCCAGCCTTGCTGGCTGGAGGAATTCTGGGAGTTGAAGTCCACACCTCTTTAAGTCAACAAGCCTGAGCAATATTGCATTTATGCCTGGAGCACCAGCATTTCTGGGCTCAGGAGTAAGTGGGAATGCTTTGTAAAGGACTAGCGTGCTGCTGAACGCATTTGACAGAACAAATCTGTTGGATTCAGTGGAATCCACCGGGTAGGATCGAAATAATGATTGCTTGAGGTGGTTCGATCCTGCTGTGGCGGCCACCATTTTGACAATTTGACCGCATCCGGCCAGCTCCTGAGGAGATTGTATTGACAAGGGATGGTGCTGGTGAAACGTCGGAGAATGGAGAATGCTGACGTTGAATGCCCAGGTCTCTGCCATCAGGGGTCAAAAAAGTCAAGATGGCCACTCGGCCCATGCAATTGGAGTTCTGCTCCTTTTTGTATTACAACACAGGGCTTGGATGGCAGGTGATGGCCACCATCTTGTCTCTTTTTTTGGGGGGGTGTTCTCCCTCAGTGCGTTGTGAGCAGTGAATGCGTACCCTAATTTGATCCTAACACGATGCACTTTCTGGATCCGGGTTTGCAAAACACCCAACACACAATCCCTGAAGCGTGTTTTGCACAGACATGCATGGGATGTACCCTAACCTGTGTTGGAAAAGAGGTAGTCGTGAAAAGTCAAAATTAATCTGTTTCTTCTTATAGCCCGCCTGGAGACGTTCAGAGGGGAAGCTCTACAAATTGAATAAATGAAATAAGAAATAAATTTAGTGACCAAGGAGAAAGAGGGTGGGGGAGCTGTCCTAGGACAGGCTGGCTGGGCGATTCTGGAAGTGGAAGCCCACCCTTCTTAAAGAAGCTTCTCTTAACGGGTTTACAATTCTGGAAACTAATTATGGTTTCTAGCTGGCTTGCTTGGAAGAAGCAACATTCTACATTTTTTTCTGGCTTATTCAAAAAGAGATGAGCCCTCCTGCAGGACGGTGACCCCATTAATCTGGGGGTGATCGCAGAGAGGCAATTTAGCCCAGCCCTGGGGAAGTGAATCCTGTTATTTTTCTTAAAGCATTCTCCTAAGCTTCTCGTCCTCAAGAGGTGGGAGCAGGGAGAATCTGGCCGCAATCATGAAGATGTCCAGTGAAAGAAAATAGAGCCCTTTCCTGAGGTTGCCAGCGAAAACCCTTCTGCAGAGATCTTCAAACTGAGGCCAGACAGCCATCTATCTAAAATGATTTGGGGGCGAGAGGTGGACTAAATTACCTTGGAGGACCCTTGCTGTTCTAAGGTTCCTTTGGAGAAGAGAAGGGAAACTCAATAGGACAAAACTGGGGGGGGGGGGGGAAGAAGCGCGGAGCAATTTTGCAGTCCCGTATCCTTTCGTTCTACCTTTCTCCAACCAGACAGCCATTTCCAGCCCAGCCATGCTCCACTTTCCTTCAGGCACATGCAAATTCCCTTATGTGGCACCTTTGCTTCTCCTTTGGATGGCTACTCTGACCACCCGCATTCCAACCCGACCTCTGACCTCTCCCAGAGATGCCAACCTACACTTTTGCAACCATCAAAGTTTCTCCTCGAACCTTCTCGACTTTGAACCACTTTCTCGTTTTGCGTCTTTTATGCCTGGAATTCTTCCCCTTTACACAAGACTGCCCCCCCTCTAAGATTGCCACACTCCTGGCACTGGCCCTTGAGTCAGCCCTGCCCAATTTTCACTCTTCTCTCACCCAGTGTCCTGGAGAACTTGCTCGCTGTGCAAAGCTAACCTTCTCGACCGCGAGAATCTGCTGCGCGTGCTGACTTCCCATTGTGCCCCATTTTCTATGGGGAAAATGGTGGCGATCCTGGGACCTTGGGTTTCACTTCCTCTGGTTTGAGACAAACCAAACTTTCCGCAAGTTTATCTCAAACACCTCGGCCATTCCCGTCCTCCAATTTTACCCACCTCGTCAACATTCAGAACAAAGACGGGTCTGAGTACTCAGCTCATGTAGACAATGGAGGGGACACAAACAAAGTGTGCTGAGCAGATTTTCAAAAGAACGATTCCCCCTTTAACAACAGGGATGTTGTGTGTATAATGTACGGGATGCGTGTGTGTGTGTGTGACCGCAAGCCCTCACTGACACCACCTGGATTGCTAAGTTCCCTCACTTGCATCCATGTGCCCATCTGCAGATGATCCCAGTAGCATGGCAGGAACACCACCGAGCAGCATGACAATATCACCACTGATAGCTACTAGGAGTCTACTACCAGAGGGTTGGTGCCTGTCCACAACTCCAATTCCTGCCATCTTTTTACTTGAGGGGAGATCCTGAAGCCCAAAGGTACCTTATGGTGTTTTGCATTCAGGCAAACGTTGCACAGCGCCCGTACTACGTTCAACATCATTTTGAAACAACACTTTCTACGTTCTACCCATTTCTGAGATGCCAGTTGTGGTCGCCAGGACCGGCACACGTCTGCCTTGGCTCAAATCTAAGCCTCCCATCCAGACAAAACCACAAAGCCATCCTTCAAAGGGCACTGAAAAGGGGCAAAGGGTCCCTTGATGGGCTCCAACGTTCTCAGTCACTCCAGACAGCAGCAGTACGCACAGCTAGACACCAACATAAATCAGCCAAAATCTTATTATTAATGACGCCGATGACTCGCCGAAGATGAGTCAGATGGAAGACACCGGGCCCGCTCAATCGCAGAGATCCTGAATTTAGGAATCACCAACGTTTTCTGAATTTGCTCCTGAGCTTTTTTTTTTTAACCAGTTGTACGTGGCGGAGGAGTTCAGCGTGCAACATGTTTACCCATCTCTTAAGTCACCAGTGGCCTGCGGAGGACAAACTGCTGAATGAGTTTCGGCCTGGTTTCGTTGCTGTTCATGTAGCAACAAAACAGCAGAGGAGCCGCTGGCTGACAAAAAGACATTGCAGCTGGAGCAAGTGGTGGGTTTCCAAAAATTTTCCTACCATTTCGGTGGGAGAGTCTGCAACTCACGTTCTGTGTGTCAAACAGCTGATGCGCGGCAATCCGCCGTGCCCCGCGAAGCAGCTGAGCTTGAAAACCAGGAAATAAAACTGATCCTTGGAGCGAATCATTTCGCTCGCAAATGATCCTCGGAGCTGCAAGTTCGGTCGAACCGGTAGAATACCACCACTGAACTGTAGTGATGGGGAACCTGGCCTCGCTTCCCCCTCCCACAATTCTTCCTTTTTCTTGGGGGGGGGTCTACAAACCCTGTTTCCACACTGCCCCCCACTCCCTGCAACAATTGCACGGCAAGGAGAATCTGAAAATGGCCGCCTCTTCGTGTCGCAGTTACGAAAGAGAAACCAGCTCGTGTCGTGTCCTCGTTGCCTAGTTGACACCTGCCATTTTCACAGCTCCCCCACTCCCCGGAGAAAGATGCCACAAGAGGGGATAGAGGATAGAGGAGGTCAATCCAGACTGGGTGGGCCATCTTACAACACAGAGCCTGCTCCGAGCCATTCAATGAGGTCTCGGTTCTAATCCAGATGTGGCCCGTTTCATTTGAAACCTTCAGAAAGATGCCTTTAGGATACGGCTGGCAAGGGTGTTCCTGCGTTTCTGCAGAGTTCTCAGCCACCAGGAGCTGAGAACTGAAATGAGGAAGGGTTCCTACTGGGAGAGACCCCCTTAAGGACAAGGCAAAATGGAAGCCCTGTTTAGAGGAGAAAATAATGAAAGAGAATTGTTTTTATGCGGCGTGAAGAGTCCTTGGGCGTCAAAGTTGGGCTCTTGGCTTTGAGTATTTTTTTTTGGCACTGTTGGGTATCTGGCCCTGGAAAAAGTTCCCAGCCAAGAAGGGACCCATTCTGCCGCCTTGGCATCTGGCACGAGCCGTCCTTTGCCGACCAGGAATCAATGGAAAAAGGGGATCTTTTAAAGTGATTGAGTGCTTCTTCGGTGGTATTCTTTCAGTGGCTCAAACGTTTTCTTCTTCCTCTTCCTCTTCCTCCTCCTCCTTTCTCCCTCCTCTGCTCCTCCTCCTCGTCCTCCTCCTCCACCTCAAGTCTCAAAATATTTGTAAATCTGTGCCACGTATTGCATCACGCTTTGCCAATCCGGGCGATCCGTGTACATCATCTCGCTCAGCTCCTGCGGGAGAGAAGGAAACGGGGTGAGAGCAAAAGAAATCCAAGGCAATTTCTCCACACCCACTTTTGGTTCCCCTTCTAGAGGAGTGGGACTCCCAGAATTCCCAAGGAGGAAGGCCCTGTGGGGAATTCTGGGAGCTGGAATAAACACTTCAGGAAGTCAAGATTGAATTGGACCAAGGGAGGGGTGCACAAATGGTTGATTGATGGTAAATGAACATTTCTCAAGCTTGACAGCTTCAAGGTGAGTGGAGTGAACTCCCAGAACTCCCAGCCAGATATGGGAATTGAAGTCCACCCCTCTTAAAGCATCCTGGCTGGGGGATTCTGGGAGTGGATCTTCCCCTCTTAAAGCAGGCTGGCTGGGGGATTCTGGGAGTGGAAGTCCACCCCTCTTAAAGCATCCTGGCTGGGGGATTCTGGGAGTGGAAGTCCACCCCTCTTAAAGCAGGCTGGTTGGGGGATTCTGGGAGTGGAAGCCCTCCCCTCTTAAAGCATACAGGCTAGGGGATTCTGGGAGTTGAAGTCCTCCCCTCTTAAAGCATCCTGGCTGGGGGATTCTGGGAGTGGATCTTCCCCTCTTAAAGCAGGCTGGTTGGGGGATTCTGGGAGTGGAAGTCCTCTCCTCTTAAAGCATCCTGGCTGGGGGATTCTGGGAGTGGAAGTCCACCCCTCTTAAAGCAGGCTGGTTGGGGGATTCTGGGAGTGGAAGCCCTCCCCTCTTAAAGCATACAGGCTGGGGGATTCTGGGAGTTGAAGTCCTCCCCTCTGAAAGCATCCTGGCTGGGGGATTCTGGGAGTGGATCTTCCCCTCTTAAAGCAGGCTGGCTGGGGGATTCTGGGAGTGGAAGTCCACCCCTCTTAAAGCATCCTGGCTGGGGGATTCTGGGAGTGGAAGTCCACCCCTCTTAAAGCAGGCTGGTTGGGGGATTCTGGGAGTGGAAGTCCACCCCTCTTAAAGCATCCTGGCTGGGGGATTCTGGGAGTGGAAGTCCACCCCTCTTAAAGCAGGCTGGTTGGGGGATTCTGGGAGTGGAAGTCCACCCCTCTTAAAGCAGGCTGGCTGAGGGATTCTGGGAGTGGAAGCCCACCCCTCTTAAAGCATACAGGCTGGGGAATTCTGGGAGTGGAAGTCCACCCCTCTTAAAGCAGGCTGGCTGAGGGATTCTGGGAGTGGAAGCCCACCCCTCTTAAAGCATACAGGCTGGGGAATTCTGGGAGTGGAAGTCCACCCCTCTTAAAGCATGCCGGCTGGGGGATTCTGGGAGTGGAAGTCCACCCCTCTTAAAAAAAAGCTGGCTGGGTAATTCTGGGAGTGAAAATCCTCCCCTCTTAAAGCATGCCGGCTGGGGGATTCTGGGAGTGGAAGCCCTCCCCTCTTAAAGCAGGCTGGCTGGGGGATTCTGGGAGTGGAAGTCCATCTTAAAGCATGCCGGCTGGGGGATTCTGGGAGTGGAAGCCCTCCCCTCTTAAAGCAGGCTGGTTGGGGGATTCTGGGAGTGGAATTCCTCCCCTCTTAAAGCAGGCTGGCTGGGGGATTCTGGGAGTGGAATTCCTCCTCTCTTAAAGCATGCTGGCTGGGGGATTCTGGGAGTGGAAGACCTCCCCTCTTAAAGCAGGCTGGCTGGGGGATTCTGGGAGTGGAATTCCTCCCCTCTTAAAGCAGGCTGGCTGGGGGATTCTGGGAGTGGAATTCCTCCCCTCTTAAAGCAGGCTGGCTAGGGGATTCTGGGAGTGGAATTCCTCCTCTCTTAAAGCATGCTGGCTGGGGGATTCTGGGAGTGGAAGACCTCCCCTCTTAAAGCAGGCTGGCTGGGGGATTCTGGGAGTGGAAGTCCTCCCCTCTTAAAGCAGGCTGGCTGGGGGATTCTGGGAGTGGAATTCCTCCCCTCTTAAAGCAGGCTGGCTGGGGGATTCTGGGAGTGGAATTCCTCCTCTCTTAAAGCATGCTGGCTGGGGGATTCTGGGAGTGGAAGACCTCCCCTCTTAAAGCAGGCTGGCTGGGGGATTCTGGGAGTGGAATTCCTCCCCTCTTAAAGCAGGCTGGCTGGGGGATTTTGGGAGTGGAAGTCCTCCCCTCTTAAAGCAGGCTGGCTGGGGGATTCTGGGAGTGGAAGCCCTCCCCTCTTAAAGCAGGCTGGCTGGGGGATTCTGGGAGTGGAAGTCCATCTTAAAGCATGCCGGCTGGGGGATTCTGGGAGTGGAAGTCCTCCCCTCTTAAAGCATCCTGGCTGGGGGATTCTGGGAGTGGAAGTCCACCCATCTCCAAGTGACCAGGCTTGAAAAATCCTTTAGCAGCTATCTGAGCTAAGGGCCGGAGAATGCTGAAAATCCAGGGGGGGAAGAAAGACTTTGAAAATAAATAGAAACCGGAAGACGTTCAACCAAGCATTGTTCAATTTGGAAGAGAACCTCAATGGGGCTGAATTAAAGTCTCCAGACTGTAAATCCTCCTCCCTGGCCTTGCTTCCTTCCTGCCCCTTTGGCAAAACCCTCCGGAGAGACAAGAACCGCTCGGATCTCAGGCCTTGGCAGAGGGTCAAAATATCTATAACTCCTCTGAGCTCTTCCAAGCGTGCCAGCTGCTGCCCCCAATCCACTGTGCCCCAAAGCCGAAAGCAAGAACCATTTAATCCTCCTCACAGAGGAAAAGTTAAGCCTCGCCGGGTGCTTTGAAGTTGCAAGAGGTGGAATAATGCGATTTTTTTTTAAAGGCCAGGAAAATAAAATTGACATTTGGGTAATTCCGAGTAGGGGGCGATTGTTTGTACTGGCAGTCCTCGACCTTACGACCACAACTGAGCTCCAGATTTGTGTTGCTAAGCGAGACAGTTGCTGAGCGAGATTTGCCCCATTTTACGACCCTTTTTTTTGACACGGTCATGAAGTGAATCATTGAGGTGGTTCAGTTAGTCGCACACCTTCTGTCTCCTATTTTCCCCCAAACAGCAACCCTGCGAAGTGAGTTGGACTGAGAGAGAGGCGGTCACTGACCCAGCAGCTTTCATACTTAAGATGGGACTAGAATTCACGTCTCCTGGTGATTGGCCCAAAGTCACCCAGCCAGCTTTCATGCCTAAGGTGGAACTAGAATTCACTGTCTCCTGGTGAATGCCCAAAGTCACCCAGCCAGCTTTTGTGCCTAAGGCAGGACTAGAACTCACTGACTCCTAGTGATTGGCCTAAAGTCACCCAGCTGCCTTTCATACCTGAAGTGGGACTAGAACTCCCCATCTCCTAGAGTGGGCCGAAAGCCACCCGATGGCCTTTCATACCTGAGGGCAGGACTACAACTCCCCCTTTCCCTGTTTCTAGCATGGCGCCTTAAGCACTCGACCAAACTGACTCTCATATGCTAGAGTACACCTCCCCACTTACTCAGGTAACAGGGGTCATGTTGGCTTGGCAGAGGATGATAGGAACTCCACCCTCCACCTGTTCCACTACCGGTTTGGTGATCATGCACGCATGTGCAGCCAACATGTGGGCAGCTAACACACAGGTGTGCATCTTTCCACACACTAGCTGAGAGGAGGAAGAAGAGAATATAATGGGAGGTGGTTTTTTTTTACTACCGGTTTAGCCAAACTAGTAAGAATTTCTGCTACCAGGTCGTTTGAACCAGGCTGAACTATAGCATTACCACCACTGCTCAACAACCTAGGGAGAAATACCTGAGTGATGATGGGGTCAACCTCTAGTAATGTCCAAGACAATCACCCTTGCCTTCCCTCCCGTCTCTTCACTTCACACACCCCTCACCTTAACCCCACCCCGCTTTTCTCCTCCCCACGGAATTAAAACCCTGTAGGGAGACTTACCAAACTGGGTTTGATTCCAACACTTTCTGCCGCTTGGAACGCAAGGAGCAGGTTCCTTTTCTGGGAAAGAGAAAAACATGAATGGAAGAATAGAAGAAACATAAAAAAACACTCTTCAATCGAGCCCAATTTTTTCCAGTGGCTAAGCAAGCTTTGTCTCCTATTACAACCTTTCCCTGCCACCGTTGTTAAGGGAATCGCTGCCGCTGTAAAGATGGTAAATGGGGTGTTAAATGAATCTCGCTTCCCCGCTGTCAGAAGGTCGTAAAAGGGGGTACATTCACGTCACCCCAGGACGCTGCAACCATCGTAATTGAAGAACCGGTGGCCAAATATCTGAATTTCGATCATGCGAGATTGCTGCAACGGTCGTAAGTGTGACAAGCGGTCCTAAGCTGGGTTCTTTTTAGTGCCGTTGTAACTTTGAATGGTTACTAAATGTACAATTGTAAGTCAAGGGCTAAATGAAGGACCATTGTTTAGATTAATTGAAGAACAGGCCGGCCCCTTGTCATTATTAGGCTGAAGATACAGAAGGATCTAGATCAGGGGTGTCCAAACCTTGGCGACTTTAAGACTTATGGACTTCAACTCCCAGAATTCCTCAGCCAGCTGGCTGAGGAATTCTGGGAGTTGAAGTCCATAAGTCTTAAAGTCGCCAAGGTTGGACACCCCTGATCTAGACAGACTGGAACGTTGGGCCCTATCTAACAAAATGAAATTTCAAGGGGAAAAAAAAAGGAGGTTCTACATTTAGGCAAAAAAAAATAAAATAAAAAATGCACAGGTACAGTATAGGTGGTACCTTGCTGTTCTGACCCAAACCTGGTTCCAAGGCAATCTTTTAACTTTTTTTTTTTTTTAAAAAAAAACAAATTTTATAAATTTTACAAACACAACACACAAGACATAAACTAAAACATCTTTTCTGAAGGCTGCCTGATCCCGGGTTAAAACTCTTCACACAGACACAAATTCAAACATCATATTCATTTTATATATCCTTCCATATCTTGTTATCATTTTCTTTTCTTTCTTTTTTTTTATAAACCAATTTTATTAATTTTACAAAAATAGTGCACAAACAATCAAAGCATAACAGCTTATAACCATTTTCAATAACATTCTTTGTCTGTTCTATTTCCAACCATCCATTCATCTTTTTTCTTTTACTATACTTCTCCTATACACTATTTGGAGTGACGCCTTTACGCTAACTTAAAAGTACTTCATATAACACTTAATTTATCTTGGGATTCTGTTTAATAAATTCTAAATTTACACAATAAATTTTATACTCTAAATACACATATAAAAACACAATCTTACATACCTTCCAGAATCCCCCTTTTATCCTTAATTAGATTCACCCATTGTCTCTAAATAAGGAGGTTTCCGGTTTTTGCGTGGCTGCGGTGGTAGTAGGAATTCGCGACTGTTCGCGATTCCTACTGCACTTGCCGCTGAGGTGCCCCCGATCCAAATGGGTCAGGGGGATATGGCTGCCCTGTAGAGGCAGCCAAAGAGAGAGGGGAGCCAGACAGGGGGTTGGGGGTGTCGCAGACCCCCTCCTCGTCCTGAAAAACCCCTTTTTCCCAAGGCGGTGGAGCGGCGGTCAGCAATGGCCACCACGAAGAAGCCTGCAATCGGGTAAGATCGTGCTGGAGGAAGCAAGAAAAGTGAAAGTGCTGGCTGAGCCGGGTCAATCAACATCCTTTAAATTCGCTGGAACTGAACTGTCTGAATTGCTGGAGAATACTTTGTATCCCTAAGAAGATCAGAAGCTGTTAAAGGGAACTTTTTTTTTTCCTTCACTCTCCCACCCCATGAAAAAAGCAGAAGAAGATTTGAAATTTGTTTGGGCACTGAAGGTGAAATATTCTGAAAGTTGCTTGGACATTGGACTTAAAATTTTAAGAAATTGGAAAACCTTTATTAGAGGTATGGATTTCTGATCATTTAAAAATTGATGTTGCAAGTGGGAAGGGAGCGGAAAAATATTGGAGCAGAAGTGGAAAAAGGAGGAGATTGCCTAGAATCTCAAAGAAAGATATATGGTAATTGGACCTCTTTGATTAAACAGTAACCCCAGAAAGAGAAATTGAAGAAGGAAAAAAAGTAGGTATTAACTTTTGGAACTTTTTTTGAATTATTTTTGATTAAAAATACTTGGTTGGTTGTTTTGGGGAAAGTTTCTCTTTTCAGGATGGCATCGCTTGTGGATGAACTAAAGACTGAATATCAAAAATATAAACTTCCGGTTTGCGTGGCTTCGGGGCAGCAGGAATTCGCGACAGCTCGCGATTCCTGCTGGCTAGCTGTCGAGGTACCCCCGATCCAGATGGGTCAGGGGGTTAAGGCTGCCCTGTAGGGACAGCTGAAGATAGAGGGGAGCCGGTTAGGGAGGTGGGGGCATCGCAGACCCCCCCCTTCTCCGGAAAAACCCCTTTTTCCCAAGGCGGTGGAGCGGCGGTCAGCAATGGCCGCCACGAAGAAATCAGCAACCGGGTAAGAACTGTGCTGGAGGAAGTGTGAAAAGTGAAAGTTCTGTCTGAGCCGGGTCAAGTAACAACTTTTAAATCTCCTGGAATTGAGCTGCTTGTTGCTGGAGGATACATTGTATCCCTAAGAAGATCGAAAGCGGCGGAGAAGCTGTCAAAGGGAACTTTTTTTTTTTTTATTTTTTTTTACTCTCCCATCCCACGGAAAAAGCAGAAATATTTGGATGTATTAGACACTGAAAATGGATTGCTTTGAAAATTAAGCTAAGAGACAAAGGGATTTTTGGACATTGAAAAATTTAAGAAATTGGAAAATCTCTGCTGGAGGTATGGATTTTTGATTATTTAAAATTGTTATTGCAAGTGGGAAGGGAGAAAGAAAAATTGGAGCAGAAACTGAAAAAGGAGGAGACTGTCTAGAACGTCTTGGTGGATCCCAAAAGAAGATATATGGTAATTGGACCTCTTTGATTAAAAATTAATTTAGAAAGAGAAAGAGAAGAAGGAAGAAAAGTATTAACTTTTGGAACTTTTTTCTTTTTTTCTTTTTTTAATTGCTTTTGATTGTCTTGGATTAAAAATACTTGTGGTTGTTTTGGAAAAAGTTTCCCTTTTCATAATGGAATTGTCTGTGGATGAACTAGAGATTGAATATCAAAAATATAAAAAAGAAGATACTTTGGGCGCTTTGTTCCAATTCTTAGAAATGGCGTTATGTTCCTTTGAAAAGTTGATTACGCAGCAGAAGGACTGGGACAAGGAAGAAGAGGAAGAAGAAGCCATCTTTGATGAACAATGGGTTCCTTCCGGAGAGGAGGAGAAAAAGGATAAGAAAAAGGGGTTTTTAAGAATTATAAAAACAACCAAAAGAGAGAAAAATGAGCGAAGAGATGGAGGCAAGGTTAGAAAGCAAAGGAAAAGGAGCAAGAAAAGCGAAGAGAAAAAGCAAAGGGGTAGAAAGGGCAAGGAGAAGAATAAGCAAGAGAGAAAAGGGGGGAGGAGAAGCCTTAATGGGGGGAAGCAAGATTTAAAGAAAAAAAGTTTATTTAGAGACAATGGGTGAATTTAATTTAGATTAAAAGAGGGATTCTGGAGGGTATTCAAGAGTGTGTTTTTATATGTATGTATATTTAGAATAAAAAATTTATTATGTAATTTTAGAATTTTTTAAACAGAATCCCAAGAAAGATTTATATGTAGTATTTTTAAGTTAGGTAATGAGTTATAGATGCAACTCCAACTGGTGTACAGGAGAAGTATAGTAAAAGAAAAAAGATGAATGGATGTTTGGAAATAGAACAGACAAAGAATGTTGTTGAAAATGGTAATAATGGAAGGATATATATGCTTTTTTTTTATTTTGTATATTGATAAAAGGCAAAAAATTTTTAATTAATAAATAATTTGGATGGAAAAGAGAAGTAGGGATAAGATATGAAGTTAATATTATATGAAATATTGATATTATAATCTGGAAATGTTATGTTTTATTGGTCTATCATTATTATTTTTTTTTTAGAAAAGAATTTATAAGCTGTTATGCCTTGATTTTGTGTGTATTGTTTTTAGAAAACTGATAAAAATGGTTTTTATATATATAAAAAAGAAAATGATAATAAGATATAGAAGGAGACTTAGGTTGAATATGATGTTTGAATTTGTGTCTGTGTAAAGAGTTTTAACCCGGGAACAGACAACCTTCAGAAAAGATCTTGTAGTTTTGTCTATGTTTTGTGTGTGTATGTTTGTGTATTATGCTTATGATAAAACTAACAAAATTTGTTTTTTATTAAAAAAAAGGAAAAAAAGAATCAATAAAACCTTGGAGGAATGTTAGATGAGAGTAATTTAAACAAGCCAGAAAGAAAAGAATATGATGACTATAAAATGGATAAATATGGAAGAGAAATGAAATTGAATTGGAGTAAAGAGAAATAATGAGAAATTTGATGAAAGATATTTGCGTATCCATATGGGGATGGGATAAATTGGAATTATGTTGTATAAAAATATTGTTTTGTTTGACTTGTAAGGATTTACAATATTAAGAGGTTTTATGTGTTTATGTATTTAATGGTTAATGATGTGTTGTTTTATCTTTAAAATTAATAAAAATTTGTTTCAAAAAAAAAAAAAAAAAATATAAAAAGGAAGAACAAGATGGAAAAGATACTTTGGGCACTTCATTTCAATTTTTAGAAATGGCGTTATGCACTTATGAAAAGTTGATTATGCAGCAGAAGGACTGGGACAAGGAAGAAGAGGAAGAAGAAGCCATCTTTGATGAACAATGGGTTTTTTCCGGGGAGGAGGAGAAAGAGGATAAGAAAAAGGGGATTTTAAGGTTTGAAAAAACAACCAAAAAAAAGAAAAATGAGAGGAAAGGTGGAGGTAAGGTTAGAAAGCAATGGAAAGGGAGTAAGAAAAGGGAGGAGGAAAGACAAAGGGGTAAAAAGGGCAAGGAGAAGAATAAGCAAGAGAGAAAGGGGGGGAGGAGAAGCCTCAATGGTGGGAAGCAAGATCTAAAGGGGAAAAAAAAAATCTTTTAACATTTCTTTACGAATCCCGTTCCTTCTCAGGTAAAAGGCTGCTTCAAACCAATTAGAAAGAGCCTGGCCAAGGTTTCGCAAGGCTGCCAAGAACAACAGATAAAGTGACTAAGCAATAATTCCAACACAAAATGTCTCCAAACACCAATCAAGATATTCCAAAACATCCACAAGGCTTGAGTGCAAAAACGACTTTGCTTCCTGCAAAGAACTCTGGTTTCTCAGCTGGCTTTTATCCTTTAAGGGAAGGGGCCATCACCTTGCAGCTTTACTCCCGAGTCGCCTGTGCTGCTGCACCTACTCTTTCCTTTGAGAAGCCCTGGCGCATGTGCCCTGGGCACAGGCTCCTCGGAATCCTCTTCCTCACTGCTGCCAGCCTCCACAGTCTCCGAAGGAAGCCTTCCTCTCCCTGATGGTCCTGGCCCCATCCCTGCATCCCACGCAGGCCCCTCACCTGAGTCCTCGCTCTCCAAGACCTCAGCTGTCCCCCACCTGCTTGCCAGCAAACCACAACACTTGTGCAATAGCAAGGGGAGACAAGATAACAGTCTTCCATTATCTCAGGGGCTGCCCCAAAGATGAGGGAGTCTAGGAACAGCTGCTGTTTGCTTCCTTTCCACTCATGGGATGCGTAATCTACAAAAACAGCCAGGCGGGAAACTCCCAAGAGACACCAAAATGCCATTCTAGTTTGATCTTTGCTTTCCTTGTTTGGTTAACAAGGGAAGAAAAAAACAAAAAGAGATATATTAAGAGGACAGCTGTGACATTCTGGACCAGCGGTTCTTAACCTCGGCAACTATTAAAAACTATGTTTTTGAATGTGAGCAAACAGTAAGAGGGATGGGCTTCCACTCCAAGAATCTCCCAGCCAGGATGCTTTAAGAGGGGAGGACTTCCACTCCCAGAATCCCCCAGCCAGGATGCTTTAAGAGGGGAGGACTTCTACTCCCAGAATCTCCCAGCCATTATGTCTTAAGAGGGGTGGACTTCCACTCCCAGAATCTCCCAGCCATTATGCCCTAAGAGGGGTGGGCTTGCACTCCCAGAATCCCCCAGCCAGGATGCTTTAAGAGGGGAGGATTTCTACTCCCAGAATCCCCCAGCCAGGATGCTTTAAGAGGGGAGGATTTCCACTCCCAGAATCCCCCAGCCAGCCTGCTTTAAGAGGGGAGGGCTTCCACTCCCAGAATCTCCCACCCAGCCTTCTTTAAGAGGGGAGGGCTTCCACTCCCAGAATCCCCCAGCCAGCCTGCTTTAAGAGGGGAGGGCTTCCACTCCCAGAATCCCCCAGCCAGCCTGCTTTAAGGGGTGTGGGTTTCCACTCCCAGAATCCCCCAGCCTGTCATGCTTTAAGAGGGGGGGACTTCAATTCTCATCATACTCTAAGAGGGTTGGACTTCTACTCCCATGCTGGCTTCAGAATTCTGGGAGTAGAAGTCCACACATGGTAAAGCTGTGGAGGTTGAAAAACATTGTCTAAAAAGCTTCTTTGGCTGTTTGTACAGCTAGTCCTCAACTTACAACAGTTCATTTAGTGTCTGAGGTCATAACGGCAGTGGAAAAAGGGACTTGTGACCGTTTTTCATACTTACAACCGTTGGGGCTCCCCCATAGTCACGCGATCAAATTCACATACTTGGAAACTGGCATGTACTTTTGACGGTCGCAGTATCCTGAGGTCATGTGATCCCCCTTTTGCAACCTTCTGACGAGTGAAGTCCATGGGGAAGCCGGATTCACTTAACAACCGTGCCACTCACTTCACAACTGCAGTGATTCACTTAATGACTGTGGCAAGAAAGGTCATAGAATGGGGCAAAAAATCTCATTTCACAAATGTCTCGCTTAGCAATGTAAATTTGGGACTCAATTGTAGTCATAATTCGAGGACTATCTGTAATCCCGCAATTGGCTTCCCTCATCTTGTTTTTCCTTGGACTGAATTCCAGGGAGTTCTCAACATTTGTTTAGCGACGGTTCAAAGTCATGACAGCGCTGGAAAAAAAAACGTGACCTTGTAACCCATCCTCACACGCAGGTTTGCCAAGGTCAAAATTTGGACACTCGGCAGCCATCTTGTATTTATCGTAGAGGGAAAGCCGCATTCCCTTCATGGGGGCAGGAAGAAAATGGTCATAAAACAGGATGCTACTCATTTAAGGACCCCATTGTTGAAGGATGGGGATCCCCATTGTGGTTGTAAGTTGAGGACTACTAGGAGATTTTGGGATAGAGAAGATTCAAAAGAAAAATGGGAATTTTTGCACCTAACGCTTGTCCCTTCGGTGTCCCCCAAGAATTGTGTTCAAAAATCTCCGTTTCAAATAATCAAAAAAAAAAAAAAGATTAAAATGTTCCTTCAGGATGAATATTCAGTGGAGCCGCAAGACAAAAACATTGCAAACTCTCTGAATTTTTCCAGAGAAAATCCATCAATCAACGCAACAGGTTCCTTTGCCTCAAATAAGCAATTATATATCATCCTCATATTTTTTTTTAAATCCACTGTTCGATTCTCCTTGCAGCCCCAAAAGCAGCTTTTTATATTTTTATAAATTTATTTATAAAAAGATTCCCCCCTTAAAATCCATTAATAAGCTTGAGTGATAACAGAGGCATGCGAGTTTTTTTTTTTTTTTTAAATGCACACAAGTTATATATATGCATATGTGTATGTATGTATGTATGTGTGTATGTATGTATGTATGGCATTCAGCTTTGTTTGGGTATTTTCCCACGTCATAGTAGTGGTGCTTTTAAAGTTGTAGCAACGTTTCAGCAGAATCTCATCTGCCATCATCAGGCTTCTGTATAGTGTTCATCTGTGAGTCAGACTTTTACAGTGGTTTCAGATTTAAATTTGGGGCAGCCTATTGCTGTGCCAGAATGGTTTTTTCTTCATCCTGATTGGTTGGGAGTCTTGGTCTGTGTTTATTGGTCTTGGAGTTTGCTGTGTTCTGCTTGATTGGTGTTTCTAATATCTTCTGTCTGTTTTTTGGCTCTTTTTGTATCTTGATTGGCTGGCAACATTGTGTTACTTTATTGGAGGCCTTTAGTCCAGTTTGAAAGCATGAATAGAAGAGATGATTCCACCAGACCTGTCAATCATTTGGAAGCCTGCACTCACAAACAAAAAAATCTCCACACCACAAGCCAGACAAACACCTGGGCACAAACAGATCCCCCCTGATACCTCCAGCTCAAACACACCCCAACCAGGCACCCAGATGAAACCCAGCTTCCTAACGAATGATAGCCATCCATTTACCCAGAGCCAAGCTGCACTAAAGGCCTCCAATAAAGTAACACAATGCTGCCAGCCAATCAAGATACAAAAAGAGCCCCCCCCCAAAAAAAACAGACAGAAGATACTAGTAGCAGAACACAGCAAACTCCAAGACCAATAAACACAGACCAAGACTCTCAACCAATCAGGAGGAAGAAAAAACCATTCTGACACAGCAATAGGCTGCCCCAAATTTAAATCTGAAACCACTGTAAAAGTCTGACTCACAGACAAACACCATACAGAAGCCTGATGATGGCAGATGAGATACTGCTGAAACGTTGCTACAACTTTAAAAGCACCACTACTAGAACGTGGGAAAATACCCGAACAAAGCTGAAAGCAGAGGCAGGTAGCAAGACATCCCCAATAAAGGAGCGGTTCTGCAGGTGGTGACCACAGACCACTTCTCAGGTCCTATGCTTTCTGGCTGATAGTTTGGTCACTTTTGAATTCTGGTGGTGCTTTCACTCTAGTGGTAGCATGAGACGGAGTCTACAACCCACACAAGTGGCTCAGGTAGTGCAGCTCATCCAGGATGGCACATCGATACGAGCTGTGACAAGAAGGTTTGCTGTGTCTGTCAGCGTAGTGTCCAGAGCATGGAGGTGCTACCAGGAGACAGGCCAGCACATCAGGAGACGTGGAGGAGGCCATAGGAGGGCAACAACCCAGCATCAGGACCACTACCTTCGCCTTTGTGTAAGGAGGGACAGGAGGAGCACTGCCAGAGCCCTACAAAATGACCTCCAGCGGGCCACAAATATGCATGTGGCTGCTCAAATGGTCAGAAACAGACTCCATGAGGGTGGTATGAGGGCCCGACGTCCAGAGGTGGGGGTTGTGCTTACAGCCCAACACCGTGCAGGACGTTTGGCATTTGTCAGAGAACATCAAGATTGGCAAATTCACTGGCGCCCTGTGCTCTTCACAGATGAAAGCAGGTTCACACTGAGCACATGTGACAGACGTGACAGGGTCTGGAGACACCGTGGAGAACATTCTGCTGCCTGCAACATCCTCCAGCATGACTGGCTTGGCAGTGGGTCAGTAATGGTTTGGAGTGGCATTTCTTTAGGGGGCCGCACAGCCCTCCATGTGCTTGCCAGAGGTAGCCTGACTGCCATTAGGTACTGAGATGAGATCCTCAGACCCCCTGTGAGACCATATGCTGGTGCGGTTGGCCCTGGGTTCCTCCTAATGCAAGACAATGCTAGACCTCATGAGGCTGGAGTGTGTCAGCAGTTCCTGCAAGACGAAGGCATTGATGCTATGAACTGGCCCTCCCGTTCCCCAGACCTGAATCCAATTGAGCACATCTGGGACATCATGTCTGGCTCCATCCACCAACGCCAGGTTGCACCACAGACTGTCCAGGAGTTGGGGGATGCTTTAGTCCAGGTGTGGGAGGAGATCCCTCAGGAGACCATCCGCCACCTCATCAGGAGCATGGCCAGGCGTTGTAGGGAGGTCATACAGGCACGTGGAGGCCACACACATTACCGAGCCTCATTTTGAGTTGTTTTAAGGACATGCCTGTAGTGTTTTTTTCCGCTTTAATTTTGAGTGTAACTCCACATCCAGACCTCCATGGGTTTCTCAATTTGATTTCCATTGATAATTTTTGTGTGATTTTGTTGTCAGCACATTCAACAATGTAATAAACAAAGTATTTAATAAGAATATTTCATTTACTCAGACCTAGGATGTCTTATTTTTGTGTTCCTTTTATTTTTTTGAGCAGTGTATATAAAAGCTGCCTTCGGAGCTGCAAGGAAATATATATATATATATTTTTAAAACTTGCGTGCATCTATTTTTTTTTTTTTAAAAAAAAACTTGCACGCATCTATTATTACTCAAGTTTATTAATGGATTTTAAGGGGGGAATTTATATCATTCTTATCTTGCTCATCCCTCTGGGGATTCAGAGCAGCTGGAGAGAAAGGCACGGCTATTAAATTGCCAGTTTAAAATAGCCACTTTCATCAAAGACCCTCACAGAAAATAAATCATCATTTTTGCCAGGGGAACATAAATTAAAATCCAGGAAAACCGCCATTTGCAGATGTTTGTGTTCTGAGGTAATTCTTTTCTTTTTTAAATTTCCTAATTTAATTGTTGATTGCTCAGAGATCTGGGCTGATCCGGCTTCTCCTCAACTTGAAAGCATTCATTTAACGATGGTTCATTACTATGGCTATTGAAAAAAAGGTACCCAATGATCAGTCCTCGCACTTACGACGGTTTGCAAGCATTCCCCGTGGTCACATGATCAAAATTTGGCGCTTGGCAACCGACTCGTATTTATGACGGCTGCAGCGTCCTGGGGTGTGTGTGTATGTCAGGTCATTCCCATTTGCGACCTTCCAACAATGAAAAGTCAATAGATTCACTTAATCACTGTGTGATTCACTTAACGACAGATGATTCATTTAACAAAATGGGGCTGGAAGATCATAAATTTGGACAAGTCTCACTTAACAAATGATTTGCTTAGCAACGGAAATTATAATCCCGATTGTGGTCATTAAATCGAGGACTAAAAATCACCATTCTGGCTCAGTATGATGAGAGTTAGACAGGGAGTCCTCGACTTACGACCGCAGTTCAGACCAAAATTTATCTTGCTGAGTGAGACAGTTGTTAAGTGAATTTTTATGACCTTTCTTGACACCACTGTTTACACGGCAAGTTGCTAACTTAGTCACACGGTTGTTCCTTCTCAGAAGGCTGCAAAAAGGAATCGCGTGATCCCAGGGCGCTGCAACTGTCATAAATATGAATCAATTGTCGAGCATCTGAATTTAAGAATAGAAATAGAGCTGGAAAGGACCTCAGAAGGTCTTCTAGTCCAGCCCCCTTGCTCAAGCAGGAGAACCATACCATTTAAATTCTGATCACAGGACCCGCTGTGGATGCTACACTGGTCGTAACTGTGAAAAATCAGCGTAAGTCACTTTTTCCAGTGCCGTTATAACTTTGAACGGTCGCTAAATGAACCACCATAAGTCGAGGACTTACCTGGACTGTGTACATTTTTTGTATGGAGGTGTTTTATTTGAGGGGGAAAAAAACTGACAGGACAATTTGGGGAAATGATGTGAGAAAAGGAAGAACAGAACTCAAATCTCTTGAGGTCAACTCAAAATAGCCCTGGATTTACTTGAAAGGAAGCAGCAGAGCAAAAATGAATGAAAAATACAATTTATTTGAGAATATAACTTCCTGAAAAAAAAGGAAGAAGCTGCTGCCTTTATTCTTTTAAAAGATCCTGCAAACACCCAAGTTAAGTCCTCGGCTGCACTTAGTGACTGTTCCAAGTTGCCACATTGCTGAAAAAAAAGTGACTTCTTATGACCATTTTTCATACTTACGACCTTTGCAGCATCCCCGGGATCAAAATGTCTGCCGACTTGCATTTATGACGGACGCAGCATTCCCACAATCCCCTTTTGCTATCTTCCAGCCAGCCAAGCCGATGGGGAAGCCCGATTCACTTAACAACCATGACTAATTGAACAACCAATTCACTTAACAACTGTGGCAAGGTAGCTCGTAAAATGGGTCAAAACTCCCATTTAAAAAAACGTTGTTTAGCGAAACGGAGGGAAATTCACTTGGTGAACGTTTCACTTAGCAGGAAAAACCGGGGGGGGGGCTCAATTGTGGTCATAAGTCGAGGACTAGCTAAAATCTTTCTTTTTCCTACAGAAAAGACATTTATTATTATTGATTTGCTGATTTATTGATTTGCTGTGGGAAAAATCAGCCATCACTTTTTCCAGTGCTGTTGTAAGTTTGAATGGTCACTGAGTGAACTTTTGTAAGTCAAGGACTACCTGTTTGGCCTGCCATTTGTCAGAAATGGTGTAGGGTCTCCCGCTTGGGCAGGGGGGTTGGACTAGATGACCTATAAGGTCCCTTCCAACTCTGATTATCTGTTAAATCTGTTAATAAAATCAAATTTCTCCAGATTAGCTGCTGAGCTGAGAACTGCAATATTAAATTTAACTTGGGAATGGATTTTACTCTTTTATCTCATTTTAAGAGGTTTTATTTGAAATGCAGGAAGTCCTCGACTTACGACATTTAACGGAGCCTGCCGAAGTCATGATGGTCGTAAAACGAGTGGGTCAAGTGACCAACCCAATTTGACAATTTTTTTATTTTTGCAGTCGTAAAACGAGTGGGTCAAGTGACCAACCCAATTTGACAATCTTTTTTATTTTTGCAGTGGCCATTAATAAATCATTGCGGTTGTTAAGTGAGACATGTGGTCGTTAAGCAGAGCTGGCTTCCTTCGTTGCTTGTCATAAGGGAGCTGGGCGGAGTTGCAAATGGCAGTCACATGATCCCAGGGTGGTCCAACTATCATGCATACATGCTGGTTGCATTTGGCCATTTCCACCTCACGATCCAGGGAAGGCTCTGACGGTCATAAGTGTGAGGCTTGGTCTTAAGGCACTTTTTCTCAGGGTCATTGTAACTTTGAATGGTCACTAAATCATCTTCGTTTAACGACCCCATAATAATCCCTTGCAGAGTGGAGTCTGGGCAACTGGATGGAGCTAGCCGAGTGTTTTACTGGCTGGATGCCCTTCCTGTCACCAGTGTGGAGTTTTGTTCAGCAGATAAATTCTCACTGTGCCCCAGAGAGAATACCTGCCTCTCCCAAGGATAGAACTCACAGCCTCCTGATTGTGAGGTGAGAGCTCCACCTCTAGGCCACCGCGCCACTCTGTCTCTCACCGCACCACTCCTAGGAAGGTTGTGAGTGACGGTCATAAGTATGAGGATTGGTCTTAAGTCACTTTTTCCCAGGGTTGCTGTAATTTTGAATGGTCATTAAATGATGGGTGGTTAAGTACAGTATTTGCCTCCTGTACTTCTTCTGCACAGTTGCAGTCCCTCGGCCCTCCACTAGGGGCATCCTCGGGAAGCTCTCCGATGTGCGCAGCCGCCCCCTGGTGGAGCAGGCAGGAACTGACTCACCTTGTCTTGACTGTTGAGTTCTTGATAAGGGATGTGAGCTGGCAGGTAGGTGTGCAGGAGGGCACAGAAAGCCAGGCCATCGCTCCAGCTGCTGCTGAAGTTGGTGATGTCGATATTCTGCAGGAACAAAAAAGAGGGGAGGAATGAGGCACGGATGATGTAACCTAGTTGGGTCGTGAAACGTCTGCAAGAAAACTTTGGTGCTCAGAGAGCAGCAAGGAGCCCACGATCTTCCTCCTCCTCCTCTTCCTCACTCCCTTTCTCACACTGATGATGTTACCTAGTTGAGTCATGAAATGAAAGGTTTCAGAGAGCACCAAGAAACCTTCCGGCCTCCTTTCCTTTCCTTCCTTCCTTCCCATTCTCATCTCCTTTCTTCCTCCCTTCTTTCTTTCTTTCCTTCCTTCCTTCCCATTCTCATCTCCTTTCTTCCTCCCTTCTTTCTTTCTTTCCTTCCTTCCTTCCCATTCTCATCTCCTTTCTTCCTCCCTTCTTTCTTTCTTTCCTTCCTTCCCATTCTCATCTCCTTTCTTCCTCCCTTCTTTCTTTCTTTCCTTCCTTCCTTCTCATTCTCATCTCCTTTCTTCCTCCCTTCTTTCTTTCTTTCCTTCCTTCCTTCCCATTCTCATCTCTTTTCTTGCTCCCTTCTTTCTTTCTTTCCTTCCTTCCCATTCTCATCTCCTTTCTTCCTCCCTTCTTTCTTTCTTTCCTTCCTTCCTTCCCATTCTTATCTCCTTTCTTGCTCCCTTCTTTCTTTCTTTCCTTCCTTCCCATTCTTATCTCCTTTCTTCCTCCTTTCTTTTTCTTCCTCCCTTCTTTCTTTCTTATTTCTTCCTTCCTTCCCATTCTCATCTCCTTTCTTCCTCCCTTCTTTCTTTCTTTCCTTCCTTCCTTCCCATTCTCATCTCCTTTCTTCCTCCCTTCTTTCTTTCTTTCCTTCCTTCCTTCCCATTCTCATCTCCTTTCTTCCTCCCTTCTTTCTTTCTTTCCTTCCTTCCCATTCTCATCTCCTTTCTTCCTCCCTTCTTTCTTTCTTTCCTTCCTTCCTTCTCATTCTCATCTCCTTTCTTCCTCCCTTCTTTCTTTCTTTCCTTCCTTCCTTCCCATTCTCATCTCTTTTCTTGCTCCCTTCTTTCTTTCTTTCCTTCCTTCCCATTCTCATCTCCTTTCTTCCTCCCTTCTTTCTTTCTTTCCTTCCTTCCTTCCCATTCTCATCTCCTTTCTTCCTCCCTTCTTTCTTTCCTTCCTTCCTTCCCATTCTCATCTCCTTTCTTCCTCCCTTCTTTCTTTCTTTCCTTCCTTCCCATTCTCATCTCCTTTCTTCCTCCCTTCTTTCTTTCTTTCCTTCCTTCCTTCCCATTCTCATCTCTTTTCTTGCTCCCTTCTTTCTTTCTTTCCTTCCTTCCCATTCTCATCTCCTTTCTTCCTCCCTTCTTTCTTTCTTTCCTTCCTTCCTTCCCATTCTTATCTCCTTTCTTGCTCCCTTCTTTCTTTCTTTCCTTCCTTCCCATTTTTATCTCCTTTCTTCCTCCTTTCTTTTTCTTCCTCCCTTCTTTCTTTCTTTTTTCTTCCTTCCTTCCCATTCTCATCTCCTTTCTTCCTCCCTTCTTTCTTTCTTTCCTTCCTTCCTTCCCATTCTCATCTCCTTTCTTCCTCCCTTCTTTCTTTCTTTCCTTCCTTCCCATTCTTATCTCCCTTCTTGCTCCCTTCTTTCTTTTTTTCCTTCCTTCCCATTCTTCTCCTTTCTTCCTCCCTCCCTTCTTTCTTTCTTTTCTTCCTCCCTTCTTTCTTTCTTTCTTTCTTCCTTCCTTCCTTCCCATTCTCATCTCCTCTTCCTCCCTTCTTTCTTTCTTTCCTTCCTTCTCATTCTTATCTCCTTTCTTCCTCCCTTCTTTCTTTCTTTCTTTCTTTCTTTCTTTTCTTCCTTCCTTCCCATTCTCATCTCCTTTCTTGCTCCCTTCTTTCCTTCCTTCCTTCCTTCCTTCCTTCCTTCCTTCCTTCCTTCCTTCCTTCCTTCCTTCCTTCCTTCCTTCCTTCCTTCCCATTCTTTTCTCCTTTCTTGCTCCTTTCTTTCCTTCCTTCCTTCCCATTCTCATCTTCTTTCTTTCTTTCTTTCTTTCTTTCTTTCTTTCTTTCTTTCTTTCTTTCTTTCTTTCTTTCTTTCTTTCTTTCCTCCCTCCCTCCATCCCTCCCGACTCATTACTTATCTTCTTTCCTCCCATCCTCTTCTTTCTCTTTCCCTCTCCAGATCTTCCATCCTTCCTCCTTCCTTCCCATTACTTTCCTTCCTTCCTCCCTCACCTTCCTTCCATCCTCCCTTCTTCCTTCTCACCCTTTCATCCTCCTTCCCTCTCTCTTTCCAGACCATCTTCCCTTCCCCCTCCTTCTTCCTTCCTCTCTCCTTCCCTTCCTTCTCATTTTCATCACCTTCCTCCCTTCCTTCCCATTATTTTCCATTACTTTCCTTCCTCCCTCTCTTTCCTTGCATCCTCCCTTCTTCCTTCTCACCCTTTCATCCTTCCTTCCCCCGCCTTCTTCCTTCCTCTCTCCCTTCCTCCCTTCTCATCACCTTCCTTCCTTCCCATTACTTTCCTTCCTCCCTCAACTTCCTTCCAGTTGTCACTAAGTGAGCCAATTGTTTAATATGGGCTTTCTTTTTTTGCCAGAAACTGGAAGGAATTGTACAGGCAGGCCTCGGTTTATGACAGGTTGCTTAATGATCGCCTTTATGACAGAATGAAGTATTCTGCAATCACTTGATTGCAATTTATAACTCTTTTTTTTTTTTTGCTAATTTCTGGTTCTTTTGACCAGTTTCTGGCCCAAAAAAGAAAGAAAAGCCAATAGGAATACATGGATTCATTTAACGACCGTGGTGTTTGCTTAACTGCCACAATTTTTAAAAAGTAGTAAAATCAGAGCTGGTCTTATCTCAACCTCTGACCTTCAAGTCTTATGATGTAAATTTTGAGCTCCATTGGGGTTGTAAGGTGAGGATTACCTACAATGGGTTAGGATTTGACACGGGGCCTTTCCAAAGCTGAATAAAAAACCCCAAATTGAGTAAAAGTGGTTTTTCTGGATTTAATCACACACAAAACCATTATCCAAGTACACGGGGGACACTTAAATAAGGATTTTTTTTTTTCCTGATAAGCGGGAAATAAGGAGTTTCTGAGAATCAGTTCTGTGGAATAAAGGGATGGGGAAAAAATATGTGGGAAACCAATGATTCACAACATATACAAAAGCAAAATATGACTCGTGCATCACCACAAAATCTCCAGAACGTAAATTTGGCATGTGTGTCCCTCTTGACTTCTTGGGGCTCCCTAAGAAAGGGTTTTTCGAAATGACCCTCAGAGCACTTAGAGTATTTCGTATATTATTATTATTAACACGCTCTGATGCTAAGGAGTTCTACTCCCGCTCCCCACCTGAAAAGAAATCTCTTCCAAATGCAAAACACAAGCAGAGGAGTTTCACTTTCACAGCACCAAGCAGCTTTAGTACAGAACAGTTGAGCTAAGCCACGCCCAGGCTCCTTGCTGTCTCCTTTGTGCTCACACAGCAAATACTGTTTCAGTTTCCAAACAGTCCTCAACTCCATCACACACTGACAGGATGCTAGCCAGATGAATACAAAATCTCCAGAACCATAAAGCTTA
This sequence comes from Hydrophis major, assembly GCA_033807585.1. Classification (NCBI taxonomy): domain Eukaryota; kingdom Metazoa; phylum Chordata; class Lepidosauria; order Squamata; family Elapidae; genus Hydrophis; species Hydrophis major. Next base: position 431,296,684 of record CM066328.1, read on the forward strand.
TAAACTTGAAATTTGGTCTATATGTTCCTCTTGGCTTCTAGGGGCTCCCTAAGAAAGGATTTTTCCAAAGGACCCTCAGAGCATGTAGAGTATTTCCATTATTATCATTATCATTATTATTATATCATCATCAAGCTCTGATGCTAAGGAGTTCTACTCCCCCTCCCCACCTGAAAAGAAATCTCTTCCAAATGTAAAACACAAGCAGAGGAGTTTCACTTTCACAGCACCAAGCAGCTTTAGTACAGAACAGTTGAGCTAAGCCATGCCCAGGCTCCTTGCTGTCTCCTTCTTGCTCACACAGCAAATACTGTTTCAGTTTCCAAACAGTCCTCAACTCCATCACACACTGACAGGATGCTAGCCAGATGAATACAAAATCTCCAGAACCATAAAGCTTATGTTCCTCTTGCCTGCTAGGGGCTCCCTAAGAAAGGATTTTTCCAAATGACCCTCAGAGCATTTAGAGTATTTCCTATATTATTATTATTATTATTATTATTAACACGCTCTGATGCTAAGGAGTTCGACTCCTTCCCCTCCCCACCTGGAAAGAAATCTCTTCCAAATGTAAAACACAAGCAGAGGAGTTTCAGTATCGGAGCACCAAGCAGCTTTAGTACAGAACAGTTGAGCTAAGCCACGCCCAGGCTCCTTGCTCACAGCAAATACTGTTTCAGTTTCTAAACAGCCCTCAGCTCTCTCACACCCTGACAGGATGCTAGCCGGATGAATACCAATGGAGGCTGGTAGGCAGAGGCAGAATTTTTTCCTTCTTATTTCCTTCCCCCAAAACTAAGCCTGACCACATAGCACGATTTGTTTAACGACCATGGCAAGTGAGATGGTCAAAGGGGGAGAAACGCAGTTAAACAACTGTGTCGTTCATCCGTGGAAATTATTTTGGTCGTTAAGTCGAGGACGGCCCGTAATTGTGTCATCCCTGCAGACCTTTTGCACTAAGATGGGTAAATGCTGAATTCCCAACCTGCAACAAAAACTTCCGCACAATTATTGTTGAACTGGGCTTTTGTTCCGGCCGCAGAACAACACAATCAATCAACCCGCAATTAAAGTGCACGAAGATGAAATAAACAGAGCTTTTCAGGACTCGTATTCCAATCCTCGATCGATGTCGTCCCCTCCTGGCAAAATTAAGATGGGATGTGGACTTCAAAGAGGCCACGGATTCAGGAGCAGGGCAACCCAGGGTGTGTGTAAATGTGTGCGTGCAACAGCGGTGATTGCCTCCAGCCCTTCCTCTTTAATTGTCAGCAGCCTTAATTTGATTCGAAAGCTGGGCTGAGATTGGATTAGCTTGCTTCGGCACTTTGTCCAAAGAACAAACAGTCACACAGTACGCAAATTGCCAACTCCAGGTGTGTTTGTGTGTGGAGAAGAACAAGTGGCCATCTCAAACCTCAACCAACAAATGCTCTGTGTTACATATTGGTAAACAAAAAAAGAACCGGAAAATAAAATACAAGCTGAATGGTCAAGACCTTGTAGATGACACCCACTATGTCAAGGACCTTGGAGTACTCATCTCTAAGGATCTAAGTGCTGGAGCCCACTGCAACTACAAAGCCAAAAAGGCATTAAGAGTTGTTAACCTCATCCTGCGAAGCTTTTTCTCCAGTAATATCGCACTGCTAACTAGAGCGTACAAAACCTTTGCTAGACCAACTCTCGAATATTTATTTACTTGATTTAATTTATTTGATTTGTCAACTGCTTACAAGATAATAGGCATAAGTATAAACATGAGTAAGAATACAGGAAATAGGTACGAATAAATGGGGACAATATGATAGGGATGGTTAGGCACGATAGTGCGTTTATGCACTCCCCTTACAGACCTCTTAGGAATGAGTATCTCTCCCTTTCTTTCCTTTCCTTCCTTCCTTCCTTCCTCCCAATCCCTCCCTTCTTTTCTCTTCTCCCTCCATTCTTTTCTCTACTTCCTTCCTTCCTTCCTTCCTTCTCCTTCCCTGTTCTCCTTCTTCCCCCCTTCCTGCTTTCTTTTCTTCCTTCATTTTTTATTTATTTTTATTTATTTGATTTGTCGATCGCTTACAAGATAATAGGCATAAGTATAAACATGAGTAAGAATACAGGAAATAGGTAAGGATAAATGGGGACAGTAGGACAGGGATGGTAGGCACGATGGTGCGCTTATGCACTCTCCTTACAGACCTCTTAGGAATGAGTATCTCTCCCCTTCCTTCCTTCTTTCCTTCCTTCCTTCCTTCCTTCCTTCCTTCCTTCCTTCCTTCCTTCCTTCCTTCCTTCCTTCCTTCCTTCCTTCCTTCTCCTTCCCTGTTCTCCTTCTTCCCCCCTTCCTGCTTTCCTTTCTTCCTTCATTTTTTATTTATTTTTATTTATTTGATTTGTCGATCGCTTACAAGATAATAGGCATAAGTATAAACATGAGTAAGAATACAGGAAATAGGTACAAATAAATGGGGACAGTAGGATAGGGATGGTAGGCATGATGGTGCGTTTTCTCCTTACAGACCTCTTAGGAATGAGTATCTCTCCCTTTCCTTCCTTCCTTCCTTCCTTCCTTCCTTCCTTCCTTCCTTCCTTCCTTCCTTCCTTCCTTCCTTCCTTCCTTCTTTTCTCTTCTCCCTCCATTCTTTTCTCTACTTCCTTCCTTCCTTTCCCTTCCCTGTTCTCCTTCCTTCCTTCCTTTTCATTTATTTTTATTTATTTGATTTGTCAATTGCTTTACAAGATAATAGGTATAAACATGAGTAAGAATACAGGAAAGAGGTACGAATAAATGGGGACAATAGGACAGGGACGGTAGGCACGATGGTGCGCTTATGCACAAATACAACTCATCTGTCTGGAACCCACAGTGCACATTGGACATTAATACAATCGAGAAAGTCCAGAGATATTTCACAAGAAGACTTCTCCACTTGTCTACTCGAAACGGAATCCCTTACACCTCCAGACTTGAAAGTTTAGGATTAGACAACCTAGAACTACGCTGCCTTGGGTCCGACCTGAGCGTAGTACATAAAATTATCCATTGCAATGTTCTACCCATCAGTGACTACTTCAGCTTCAACCTCAACAATACATGAGCACACAATAGATACAAACTCAAGGTAAACCGCTCCAAACTTGATTGCAGGAAATACGACTTCAGCCACAGAGTGGTCAATCTCTGGAATACTCTACCTGACTCTGTGGTTTCTTCCCCAAATCCCCCAAAAGTTTAACCTTTAGATTGTCTACTGTTGACCTCATCCCATTCCTGTTGTGGTTTGCCGGCAGCAGGTACCGACAGCTGAGGTCTCGGAGAGCGAGATAATGGGCCTGCGTGTGGTGCAGGGATGGGGTCAGGATCATCAGGGAGTGGAGTGCTGCCTTCGCAGATTGTGGAGGCTAGCAGCAGTGAGGAAGAGGAGCCCGAGGAGCTTGTGCCCAGGGCGCATGCGTGCAGGGCTGCTTGAAGGAAAGAGCAGCTGCAACAGCACGGGGGAGTAAGGCTGCAAGGTGTTGGCCCCTCCCTCAAGAGATAAAAGCCAGCTGAGAAACCATAGTTCTTTGCAGGAAGCAAACAAGTTTTTGCACTCAAGCCTTGTGGACATTCGGAATATCTTGGTTTGTGTTTGGAGACTCTTTGTGTTTGAACTATTTCTTGGCAACTTTATCTAGCGTTCTTGGCAGCCTTGCACCACCTTGGCAAGGCTCGTTCTTATCAGAGGCAATGAGTTTGATACAGCCTTTGAACCGGGAAGGAGCGGAATTTGTGAAGAATCTTTAAAAGGTTTTGAGGTTACCTCCGTTTGGTTTCCTTGGAAACAGGTTTTGGGTCAGAACAATTCCTAAGAGGTCTGTAAGGGGGCATGCTAAGCGCACCAACGTGCCTACCGTCCCCGTCCCAAAGTCCCCTTTTTATTCGTAGCCATTTCATGTATTCATAATCATGTTTATACTTATACCTGTTATCTAACACTTGCTTGACAAATAAATAGAGAGTATAATAATGGCAAAAAGCCCACGAAACTTCCCGCACACAGCGCTGCATCGATGGGGACGATAATGTGCACCAGAGTCCCATCTCACTTCCTGCCTCCTACCAGTAGAAACTCCCTCCCACCCACCCCCATTTTGGAAGTGGCTGATTTGGGTGAGAGAGAGAAAACAGGCGGTCCTCGAATTATGACCGTTTGTTTAGTGGCTGTTCGAAGTTACAGTGGCACTGAAAAAAAGTGACTGGGACCATTTTTCACACTGATGACCATTGCAAGATGCCCGCGACCAAAACGTGTTTGGAGACTCTTTCCATTTGAAATATTTCTTAGTAACTTTATCTAGAGTCCTTGGCAGCCTTGCACCACCTTGCCAAGGCTCGTTCTTATCAGAGACAATGAATTTGAAACAGCTTTTGAACTGGGAAGGAACGGAATTCATTTGGTCATTAACTCGTATTCATGTTACGGTGTCCCAAGTTTGAGACCACCTGAGCAGCAAAGCCAGATTCACTTAACAACCAAGTGAAACATTGCACTGCCTTCCTTAAGAAAAGGAAGGCCTTAAAATGGGGCAAACTTGACCGTCTGACATACCACTCTGTTGTGGTCGTAGCAGAAAAGTAAAATGCCGCTTCTGAGCCTAATTCAGAACAAATTACTAAGCATTCCAGCTGGGGAATTCTGGAGAGGAATCCCACCCCTCTTAAAGCAGGCTGCCTGGGGGATTCTGGGAGCTGAAGTCCACTCCTCTTAAAACATGGCAGCTGGGATTTATGGGAGTGGAAGCTCACCCCTCTTAATGCATGCTTGCTGGGGAATTCTGGAGACAAATCCCACCCTTCCTAAAGCCTGCTGGCTGGGGGATTCTGGGAGTTGGAGTCCTTCCCCTCTTAAAGCATGATGGCTGGGGGATTCTGGGAGTGGAAGTCCTCCCCTCTTAAAGCATGATGGCTGGGGGATTCTGGGAGTGGAAGTCCTCCCCTCTTAAAGCATGATGGCTGGGGGATTCTGGGAGTGGAAGTCCTCCCCTCTTAAAGCAGGCTGGCTAGAGGATTCTGGGAGTGGAAGCCCTCTCCTCTTAAAGCAGGCTGGCTGGAGGATTCTGGGAGTGGAAGTCCTCTCCTCTTAAAGCAGGCTGGCTGGAGGATTCTGGGAGTGGAAGTCCACCCCTCTTAAAGCAGGCTGGGTGGGGGATTCTGGGAGTGGAAGTCCTCCCCTCTTAAAGCAGCTGGCTGGGGGATTCTGGGAGTGGAAGTCCTCTCCTCTTAAAGCAGGCCGGCTGGGGGATTCTGGGAGTGGAAGTCCTCCCCTCTTAAAGCATGCTGGCTGGGGGATTCTGGGAGTGGAAGTCCTCTCCTCTTAAAGCAGGCTGGCTGGGGGATTCTGGGAGTGGAAGCCCTCCCCTCTTAAAGCATCCTGGCTGGAGGATTCTGGGAGTGGAAGTCCTCCCCTCTTAAAGCAGGCTGGCTGGAGGATTCTGGGAGTGGAAGTCCTCCCCTCTTAAAGCATCCTGGCTGGAGGATTCTGGGAGTGGAAGTCCTCCCCTCTTAAAGCATCCTGGCTGGGGGATTCTGGGAGTGGAAGTCCTCCCCTCTTAAAGCATCCTGGCTGGAGGATTCTGGGAGTGGAAGTCCTCCCCTCTTAATGCATCCTGGCTGGAGGATTCTGAGAGTGGAAGTCCTCCCCTCTTAAAGCATGCTGGCTGGGGGATTCTTGGAGTGGAAGTCCTCCCCTCTTAAAGCATGCTGGCTGGGGGATTCTGGGAGTGGAAGTCCTCTCCTCTTAAAGCATCCTGGCTGGAGGATTCTGGGAGTGGAAGTCCTCCCCTCTTAAAGCATGATGGCTGGGGGATTCTGGGAGTGGAAGTCCTCCCCTCTTAAAGCAGGCTGGCTGGAGGATTCTGGGAGTGGAAGCCCTCTCCTCTTAAAGCAGGCTGGCTGGAGGATTCTGGGAGTGGAAGTCCTCTCCTCTTAAAGCAGGCTGGCTGGAGGATTCTGGGAGTGGAAGTCCACCCCTCTTAAAGCAGGCTGGGTGGGGGATTCTGGGAGTGGAAGTCCTCCCCTCTTAAAGCAGGCTGGCTGGGGGATTCTGGGAGTGGAAGTCCTCTCCTCTTAAAGCAGGCTGGCTGGGCGATTCTGGGAGTGGAAGTCCTCCCCTCTTAAAGCATCCTGGCTGGAGGATTCTGGGAGTGGAAGTCCTCCCCTCTTAAAGCAGGCTGGCTGGAGGATTCTGGGAGTGGAAGTCCTCCCCTCTTAAAGCATCCTGGCTGGAGGATTCTGGGAGTGGAAGTCCTCCCCTCTTAAAGCATCCTGGCTGGGGGATTCTGGGAGTGGAAGTCCTCCCCTCTTAAAGCATCCTGGCTGGAGGATTCTGGGAGTAGAAGTCCTCCCCTCTTAATGCATCCTGGCTGGAGGATTCTGAGAGTGGAAGTCCTCCCCTCTTAAAGCATGCTGGCTGGGGGATTCTGGGAGTGGAAGTCCTCTCCTCTTAAAGCATCCTGGCTGGAGGATTCTGGGAGTGGAAGTCCTCCCCTCTTAAAGCATCCTGGCTGGGGGATTCTTGGAGTGGAAGTCCTCCCCTCTTAAAGCATGCTGGCTGGGGGATTCTGGGGGTGGAAGTCCTCCCCTCTTAAAGCATCCTGGCTGGAGGATTCTGGGAGCGGAAGTCCTCCCCTCTTAAAGCATCCTGGCTGGGGGATTCTTGGAGCGGAAGTCCTCCCCTCTTAAAGCATGCTGGCTGGGGGATTCTGGGAGCGGAAGTCCTCCCCTCTTAAAGCATCCTGGCTGGGGGATTCTGGGAGTGGAAGTCCTCCCCTCTTAAAGCATGCTGGCTGGGGGATTCTGGGAGTGGAAGTCCTCCCCTCTTAAAGCATGCTGGCTGGGGGATTCTGGGAGTGGAAGTCCTCCCCTCTTAAAGCATGCTGGCTGGGGGATTCTGAGAGTGGAAGTCCTCCCCTCTTAAAGCAGGCTGGCTGGGGGATTCTGGGAGTGGAAGCCCTCCCCTCTTAAAGCAGGATGGCTGGGGGATTCTGGGAGAGGAAGCCCTCCCCTCTTAAAGCAGGCTGGCTGGGGGATTCTGGGAGTGGAAGCCCTCCCCTCTTAAAGCATCCTGGCTGGGGGATTCTGGGAGTGGAAGCCCACCCCTCTCCAAGTGGCCAAGGCTAAGAAAGACTGGTTTCTTTGGGCCTTGTTTGCAAAGCTTTTTGTCCGAGATGTTCCAGGACAAAAGTCAACGGGAGAAGAAACTTGGCCAAGGTGGAAGCCACAGGGGAGCCTCCCACTTGGCCAAGGGTCCCACACAATGAAAGGAGGACCTCAGTGGCCCTGTCCCGCCTTGCATCCTGTCCACCCCACGTCCAGGAGGAAGGGAAAGATGGAGGGACCTCGCCCACATCAGCTGCAACCTTGAAAGCTGGAGATCTGAGGAACATCTAGGAAATTCAGGAAGAAAAAGATCAGTAGACAAAAGCCGGAGGGGGGGGGTAGAAGTGGTCAAGGGCTGGCGGAACAGCCAAAAGTGTCGTACCCCCCCCCCCCCCCCGGGCCAGCATCCTGTTTCCCACAGGGGCCAGCTGTCAAAGTTCAGCTAGCACTGAAGTGGATTGAGAAAGACAACGTGATTGAGCTTAGCAACGGTGACTCAGTTTCCCCGGAGGGACATCCAAGGGTCCAGAGACCCCCTCAGGCCCATAGTTTTCATTCCAGCTAAGAACAGAATAGAATTAAAAACAGAATAGAATAGAATAGAGAATAGGGGAATAGAATAAAAACAGGAATAGAATAGAGAATATGGGAACAGAATAAAAACAGGAATAGAATAGAAAATTAGAATAGAATAGAATTTGAAAATAGAATAGAATAGAAAAGAATTAAAAATAGAATAGAATAGAGAATATGGGAACAGAATAAAAACAGGAATAGAATAGAGAATATGGGAATAGAATAGAATAGAATAGAATAGAATTTGAAAATAGAATAGAATAGAATAGAATTAAAAATAGAATAGAATAGAATAGAGAATATGGGAATAGAATAAAAACAGGAATAGAATAGAAAGTTAGAATAGAATAGAATAGAATTTGAGAATAGAATATAATTTGAAAATAGAATAGAATAGAACAGAATAGAATAGAATAGAATAGAGAATATGAGAATAGAATAAAAACAGGAATAGAATAATATAGAACAGAATAGTTATAGTATAGTATAGAATAGAATAGAATAGAACAGGAGTTATAGAATAGAATAGAGAATAGAGAATATGGGAATAGAATAAAAACAGGAATAGAATAGTATAGAACAGAATAGTATAGAATATAATAGAATAGAATAGGAGTTATGGAATAGAATATAATTATGGAATAGAATAGAATAGAGAATATGGGAACAGAATAAAAACAGGAATAGAATAGAATAGAAGAATAGAATAGAAGAATAGAACAGAACAGAATAGAATAGAATAACAGAATAGAATAGAGAATATGGGAATAGAATAAAAACAGGAATAGAATAATATAGAACAGAATAGTTATAGTATAGTATAGAATAGAATAGAATAGAATAGGAGTTATAGAATAGAATAGAATAGAATAGAATAGAATAGAGAATAGAGAATATGGGAATAGAATAAAAACAGGAATAGAATAGTATAGAACAGAATAGTATAGAATAGAATAGAATAGGAGTTATGGAATAGAATATAATTATGGAATAGAACAGAATAGAGAATATGGGAACAGAATAAAAACAGGAATAGAATAGTATAGAACAGAATAGAATAGAATAGGAGTTATGGAATAGAATAGAATAGAATAGAATAGAATAGAATAGAATAGAGAATAGAGAATATGGGAATAGAATAAAAACAGGAATAGAATAGTATAGAACAGAATAGAATAGAATAGAATAGAATAGAATAGAATAGAATAGGAGTTATGGAATAGAATATAATTATGGAATAGAACAGAATAGAGAATATGGGAACAGAATAAAAACAGGAATAGAATAGTATAGAACAGAATAGAATAGAATAGGAGTTATGGAATAGAATATAATTATGGAATAGAATAGAATAGAGAATATGGGAACAGAATAAAAACAGGAATAGAATAGAAGAATAGAATAGAATAATAGAACAGAACAGAACAGAACAGAATAACAGAATAGAATAGAATAGAGAATATGGGAACAGAATAAAAACAGGAATAGGATAGGATAGGATAGAATGGAATAGGAGCTGGAAGGGACCTTGGAGGTCTTCTAGTCCAACCGCCTGCTCAAGCAGGAAACTCCATACGATTTCAGATAAGTGGCTGTCCAGGCTTTTCTTAAAATCCTCCAGTGTTGAAGCACCCACAATTTCTGGAGGCAAGCCGTTCAGAATTTAATTCTTCTCCCTATTATGAAGTTTCTCCTTAATTCCAGGTTGCTTTTCTCCTTGACGAGTTTCCAGAGAGTAGCTTGAGCCCTTCCCCCCCCCCCCCCGACTCCTCTTCTTTGGGGCAGCTCCTCAGATATTGGAACCACTGCTGCTCTCATGTCCCCCGCCGTCCCCCCAAGTCCTTCTTTTCTCTAGAATGGCCACACCCAAATCCTTCTTTGTATGTTTTAGTCTCTCCAGAGTATTAATCCTCTTACTTAGTCGCTCTTCTATGCACTTTTTCCAGAGCCTCAACATTGTTTTTGTAATCTGGTGACCAAAACTGCATGCAGGATTCCAGGTATGGCCTTACTGAAGTTTTACAAAGCAGTACTACTCCTTCGCTTGATTTTGATTCTATGCCTCTGTTTATAACAACCCAAGATTGTCGCAAAGGTCCTTTTTTTCAGGAGGCAACTGGACTTTCTGGTTTTTTTCTTTGAAGATGTTTCACTTCTCATCCAAGAAGTTTCTTCAGCTCTGACTAGATGGTGGGGAAGGAAAGGACTGTTAGGAATATAAGTCACCTTACAGGTAATTTGGGTTGGAAAATATATAAACCAGGATAGACATTTTAATCCTGTCTCTTTAAGAGAATACTAAATCTGTAATTGGGTGTGGTTTCTCAAACGGCCATAAGATGGAGCCAGAAACCTGGTTTGTCTTAGTCTGAGTCTCAGAAGAGAGTGTGAGTGTATCTCTGTTTCCTTCTGTTGGAGAGTATTGCCGTCCCTCCATTTTTCCTAATTGACTGATATTCTTGGATTTGATGTAAGTCTGTTACTGAACTGTTTTTGATACTGGAATTTGATATTGGATTATCCCTGGACTGAAAACTGACAGACTTACCTGTGACTGACTTTGGACTGCTTATTTTGAACTTTGCTTAAAAGTTTCTGGAAGTAAAACCCTACATTTACTGTACAGTGTATCTGTGTGCTGTGTGTGTATTATTCCAACACTTCTCTCACGACGTCCCCTTGTATGCGCTCATTCTCCTAACGAGGAATTACCTCAACAAGGACTGATGTTCCTTGCAAACAGCTTGCATCCTTTTCGAGGGTCGTTGAGGCCACTTGGAGGTTTATCTGTGTCCTCAGGGTCATCTGAATGGTGCAAATGGTTCCTGTGGTCTGAATTTTTTTTCTCTGGAATCCATTCTGGACACAGATAAACCTCCAAGTGGCCTCAACAGCTCTCTAAAAGGATGCAAATGACCAGCTGTCTACAAGGAATATAAATCCTTCCCTGCCCCTACCATCCAGTCAGAGCTGAAGAAGCTTCTTGGATGAGTAGTGAAACGTCTTCAAAGAAAAACCAAGAAAGTCTAGTTGCCTCTTGAAAAAAAAGCACTTTTGGAACAACCATGACCTGAATGACTGGATAATCTCTAGACTTTTAACCAAGGATTGCGTTGGCTATTTTGGCTGGTGCCGCACACGGCGGGCTCAGGTTTAAATGATCCTCTACTAAGATTCTGAGGTCCATCTCACCATTGCTATTTTTTTAGCCAGCTTTCATCTTACTCTGTACTTGTACCTTTGTCATGCCCCTGTTGGAGTCTGAATGCGAGGAGGAAGCTGAACAGGGAAGGGCACAGTCCAGCTGGGCAGAGCAGGGGAGAGGGAGAACAAGGCAGAGGGGGTTCAGAGGAATACCCGGGTCCACCCCCTCTTCATCCTAGGGCATGCAGGGACGAACGGAGAAGGGAGCAACATGGGTTGCATGGCTTGTGGGGGAGGAAAGGGCCTTGATTCCCTTCATTAGCCACAGCTGGGAATGAGAGTTTAAAAGAAATGTATGCTGAGTGCAGCAGCTGCTGGCAGCAAACATGAATTTATCCTGTGTTGTCGTTGCTTATCTGTGTTCCTGGTGTCTTCCCAACTGTGTGAGTTTTGCAGTACTTTCAAGTCTGGAATTTTTGCTCCTGCCCTGCCAAACTAATTACTTCAGTTTGGCATGATTGGACTTAAAGTTACAGTTTGTGTTGACTATGTTTTGGACTTGATTCTCTGCATCCCAAGGCTGTTCCTGAGAGAGTTTTTCTCCAGCCCAGAAGGTAACCTGGACATTGGGGGCAAAGTTGGAGATAATAAAGGGACTCTTATTGCTTATGTGACTGTGTTGCCTTTGTGCCAAGCCCCTTTGGGTCATCACACCTATGGTTTTTCTTGTCCAGGTGTAAAACCTTGCTTTTCTCCACTTTTATCCTTTTCTAAATTTCAGAAACAAGCCAGATTCTCCTAG